>MU673681.1:0-47310 GCA_026770625.1 Nicotiana glauca | reverse complement strand
CGTACAAGGCTTTCAATTACCAATTATCACATCCTAAGGGACGAAGTCCCCCGCACAAGGTTAGGCAAGCCACTTACCTCGAACCGGTGCGAAATTAACTAGGGAGCGATGCCCTTGCCACGAGTATCCGACTCCGAGTGGCCAAAATCTATTCAAACCAATTTCATATTGTAAATAATATTGCAATTAACTGATTCCACTAATAAAATCAAAACTAGGGCGCAAAAATAGGTAAAATGACCAAAATGCCCCTCCAGCCAACGTCTCGAAATCAAATAAATTTTACATTTTCAAAACCCTCGTACTCTCACGAGTCTAACCATATAAAAATCTCTCAAATCGGAGGTCAAATGCCCCCTCAAATCCTCACAATTAGATCTAAGAACTTTACCTCAATTTTCATTCAAAACTCCAAAATTAAGGTTGAATTTGAGGCTAGATTAGTGGGTATTAATAATAAGGGAGTAAGGAATCGTTACCCAATTGTTGCCTCTGAAAATCCCTCGAAAAATCTCCCAAAACCGAGCTCTCTAGCTATTGTTTTTAATAAAAATGGAAGAACCCTCGTATTGAAAATGTTAAGTACTGCCCAGGCATTACCGCTTCTGCGGTCCCGTAACCACTTAAGCGGTTCTGCTTCTGCGGAAAACAAGCTGTTTCTGTGTCTTTTGCTGAGGGGTCAAACTTCTGCTTTTGCGGACCAAAAATCGCTTCTGCGATTACGCTTCCGCGGAAAATATTTCGCTTATGCGGCAAATTGGAGGAAGCCCGGATTCCGCTTCTGCGGTACCAAAGTCGCTCCTGCGACTCCGCTTATGCGGCTTCAAAGCCGCTTCTGCGGCTGCGCTTATGCGGATAACAGACCGCTTCTGCTGTCTCATAGGAGGAGGAGCTAGATCGTTTCTGTGGTGCAAAGGCCGCTTCTGCGGAACCGCTTCTGCGTTTCCCAAGCCGCAGAAGCGAAAACAACAGAAGCCTGCTGCAAATTTCCTTCTAACTTCCAAAATTTAACCCGTTGAGCATCCAAAATCATCCCGGTACCCCAACCAAAAACACCAATACCACCTAATACCTTATTCGAACTTGTACCAATCCTTAAATCACCCAAAACAACGCCGGAAACCCGATTAAATCAAGGATTCAAGCCTAAGAACTTCAAATTCTAACCAAATACGCTTTCGATCAAAAACCTAACCAAACCTCGTCCGAATGACTTGAAATTTTAGACACACATCCCAAATGACATGACGGAGCTACAGCAACTTCCGGAATTCAAATCCGACCCTCGGATCAAAAATTCACTATCGGACCAGAAACTTCAAAAATTCAAACTTCGGCATTTTAAGCCTAAAAGAGCTACGGACCTCCAAATAACATTCCGAACATGCTCCCAACCCCAAAATAACCTAACGGAGCTAACGAAACCATCGAATTTCCAGTCCGAGGTCGTCTTCACACTGTCCTGAATACGGACCATTTTTCAACTCTTAAACTCTCATTTAGGGACTAAGTGTCCCAAAACACTCCAAATCCTAATACCGAACGTCCCGACAAACCAAAATAGCAGAAATGAACTTAGGGAAAAGAGTTAATGGGGGATCGGGGCGTAAATTCCAAAAACGACCGGCCGGGTCGTTATAGATAAAAGCAGGCCAGTGGGCATAACCCAACAATGAGAGATGCTGGCACACCCAAAAGCCTACTGGAAAATATTGTTTGGAGGTTAGGATCCCCCGAGGGATCAAGTTTAATCCATAGACAATAACTTTGATATTGTCATGTTTTAAACTATAACTCAAAGCACATAAAGGGAATAAGGAAGAGGAGTCCATAACAGAA
Organism: Nicotiana glauca; assembly: GCA_026770625.1. NCBI lineage: Eukaryota > Viridiplantae > Streptophyta > Magnoliopsida > Solanales > Solanaceae > Nicotiana > Nicotiana glauca. The sequence goes on along the minus strand of MU673681.1, from coordinate 45,471 downwards.
ACATTTAAAAGAAAATCAACATGCCAGTTTAGGTATTTATCTCTGCAGAAGTAGTAAAGAAGCATAGATGTAGAAGTTGTAAGTAACCACATTGTGGTGATGCTGAAAATTAAAATTAGGACAATCCAATTTCCAAGAATCAAATAGGGAAAAGCAGTAGTCTCGTGAAAGTCAGAATGTAGACAATAAGAGAGAGTTCTATTATGTGAGAGTGAGAAATCAGAAGTGAAGGATTGTTAATCGTAGTAGTGGAGGTTTATTAAAATCGTGTCTACTTTATGTTAAAGAGTCATGTATTTATAGCATAAAAGTCATGAGGAAATAAAGTAAGAAAATAATTAAAGATTGATTGTAAATCAATTACATAAGACTCCCTTTAATTAAGGGATTCAGAATCAAACGGGTAAAACCACTTAAGGAAAGGAATTAAATAAACAATTTGTGTAAAGCATGCAATTAATGGCAAATACATAAAGTTTATTTAAGGACAAGGCCTTTGAAATACACGGTTGTACAATTTAAGGAAAGAAAATCAATTAACAGCTAAGAAATTTGAGGCCAGAGATTTTGTATGAATGAACCAAGTCAGAAAGATGGGAAAGATTTTTAACTTTAGGAACATCAGCAAACAAATCAATTAGACCTATTTAAAAAGAATTCTAAATCAATCACAAGTTTGAAAACCTTTTTTGAAGAAAGATTCATCACATATAAAAGCATACAGACACGTTAAACATGAAAGAAACTTGTCATGCCTTTGTAAAATCAATAGAAAGAATCAAGTGTAGGAGACATTAGAAAAAGGTTCAACATCGTATGAAGAAAAAGGTGTCCAAACCCAATTCAGAGATTCAAAAATCAGTCTGAAAGAGTTAAGGGTTCTAAAAAATAAATCCCTAGTTCACATAATCAAACCTCAGCAGAATCCCCAAATTCTATGTTGAATCAAATACAGAGATGAGGAGGCAAGTAGTCGAAACAAGTTCGGAGGTTTCCTTCAGAAACCCATGAGAAAACATACAAACACAGTAGAAAGATTCAAATAACATAATGGAAGATACTGGAAGAAACATTCTTTTTTAGAAGAAACTTAAACAAGGGTCAGTGGAAGGAAAATAGCAAAGAACACATTAGAAAGGTATAGTATGGCATGACATAGTAGAAGAAATACCAAAACATAGAAGAAAGCATATGAGAACATAATATGGAAAACATGGTAGAAGAAACACAAGCGTAGAGCATATAGAACATAGTGAAGAACATTCACGAACGGAGTGTAAAACTCAGTACAAGAACATAGTAAAAGAAAAAGCACAAGAACACAGTAGAAAGCATACGAGAACATGATATAGGAAACACAGTAAGAGAAGCATACAACAGCATGCTACAGTAGAGGAAAATACACGCGAATGACAAAGAAAATCTTAAAATATACTTAAACATTTTCAGGAAACCCTAGATCGGAAAAGAAAGGTCTTTTTGAAAGTAGTTTTTGAAAGAAAAGTTAGGGAAATCATTTGAAAACTCAAAAAGAGCTCAGATACACAATGAATCTAAAGAAATCGGAGATTACCTCGAAGGGTTAGGGTTTTCGAAGAACCCTAGAAATGAGAAAGGCTTTGAGACGTCACTGATCTGAGTCGGAGAAGTTAGAATCAGGCTCAGAAGACCAGGATAGGCCGGATCAAGGTCGGAGATGGCCGTGAAAACTCGAGCCGGCAAAGGTCTGGGTGAAAACCTTTGAGGTCAGACCTCAAATCTTCAAGTATCAAGTGTGTAGGAGTAAAGAGAGGTGAGTTTAGGACCCTCACAGCTTGGGAAGCCATGGTTTTCTGTAGGTTTCATGGTGGAGGTGGTGGTAGACGATTAGGGTTCTAGGAATGTTCGAGAGAGTTTGAGAGAAAGGGGTGTTTAGAGGCAGCTGATTAAGTGAAATGATTTAGGGTTGGGGGGTTTGGGAAATTAAAAAGGAATTGAGGGATCGTGGTCGTTGATCATTTTGATCAACGGCCTAGATTTATTGGGGAGCCGGGCGGGTTGGATCAAATGTGTCAGGGGTCGGGTAATTTAGGAATTGGGCTGGTCCAATTGAGATTGAAATTGGGTTAATTGGGGGTTGATTTGGGCTACAATTGAAATGAAATATGGGTAGTATTTAAATAGCCACTTTCCCCCTTTTTATTTTATGAAAATAGTAAAATAATTTCTGGAAATAAATTGAAGGTGCTAAATTAATTAATAATATATAAATATTAGATTACTGGAATCAAATTTGAAATTATAAACGCAATTAATTCTTAAAATAGGCTAATATTTCAATTATATGCAATTTAACTTTAAAAATACTAAATAAAATTTTAAAAATGCATAAAAATTACCTTAGCTATATATTAGGATAAATATAAGATTAAATTAAATAAAACACAAAAATAATAATTTGAGGAATAATTATTGGTTTTTGTATTGCTAAAATATGGCAATAAATTGATTTTAAAATCTTTTAAAAATTAGGAAAAATACTAAAATATTTGGACACACTTATATATGCATACGCATGCTATTTTGAAAGTATTTTGCATATAAAAAATATATATGAAAAAATTGGGTATCAACAGCTGCCCCTCTTTATCCGGGAAGGATGAAAGAGTTCTCGAATAAAGATATGATGGCCAATTTAACCAAAAAAAATGGTTTGAAGAATTTGACTGTGCTCTGGTTCCTGTGCTACCTACATATCCCTGGTCTTACAAGAATCATGCCACATGTAGTTCAGGATTCGTCGGCGGGATATGCCAATGGAGATCTTTCAAGAACGGACGCAATACTCAGGTTAGGGTGAATGGTTAAGGTCTAATAGGGCTGCGGGAACTGGAGCGGGATCGCTCCTACTGAGGTGGCCGTTGCTAGCTGGTTTACCTACAAATAAGCAATACAAGTATGTATGGTGCAAAAATTTAAACATGATGCAATTTCCCGTCGGACTATGAATGTTGTCTTTGGACGGTCGGGATGACGTCCTCAGATCATGATGTCCTGGACCATGAAGCGTATGATAAAGAATTCGCAGGCCATGAAATGATGCTCTCGGGCTATGAGAATGATGCCTCCGAGCTACGATGCCTTTGAATAATGATATGCAAAAGATAAAAGGGGTGATCAGGCCATGGCATGGCATTCTCGGGCTCTGCGAATGGTGCCTCCGAACAATGACGCCCTTGGACAATTTGGCGATCTTTCAGCCCATGAAATGTAATAGGTGGCGATCTTCCAGACCATGAAAACGTAAATAAAGTGGCGATCTTTCAGCCATGCAAAATGTAAGTAAAAATAGCGATCTTTCAACCGATGCAGGATTTAAATGAAGTGGCAATTTTTCAGCTGATGCAAAACCTAAATAAAGGTGGCGATATTTCAGCCATGCAAAATGTAAGTAAAAATGGCCATCTTTCAGCCGATGCAGGATTTAAATGAAGTGGCGATTTCTCAGCCGGTGCAAGACATAAATAAAGGTGGCGATATTTGAGCCATGCAAAATGGAAGTAAAAATGGTGATCTTTCAGCCGATGCAGGATTTAAATGAAGTGGCAATTTTTCACCGATGCAAGATGTAAATAAAGGTGGCGATATTTCAGCCGATGCAAGACATAAATGAAGTGACAATTTTTCAGCCATGCAAAATGTAAGTAAAAATGGCAATTTTTCAGCCGATGCGGGATTTAAATAAAAATGGCGATCTTTCAGCCGGTACAGGATTTAACTGAAGTGGCGATTTTTTAGCCGATGCAGATGAAGACGGAGCTTAGTCTCGGAAGGAAGAATGGTAGCCTTATGCAATGCATGAAATGCAGATAGACGTAGAGCTTAACCTCGGAAAGAAGAATGGTAGCCTTATGTAGTGCAAGCATGCAGATGGAAGTAGAGCTTAACCTCGGAAGGCAGAATGGTAGCCTTATGCAATGCAGGAATTGCAGGTGGAGATAGAGCTTAGTCTCGGAAGGCAGAATGGTAGCCTTATGCAATGCAAGAATGTAGATGGATGTAGAGTTTAACATCGGAAAGTAGAATGGTAGCCTTATGCAATGCAAGAATGTAGATGGAGGTAGAGCTTAACCTCGGAAGGCAGAATGGTAGCCTTATGCAATGCAGTAAATGCAGGTGGAGACAGAGCTTAGTCTCGGAAGGCAGAATGGTAGCCTTATGCAATACAGGAAATGCAGGTGGAGACAGAGCTTAACCTCAGAAGGCAGAATGGTAGCCTTATGCAATGCAAGAATGCAGATTGAGGTAGAGCTTAACCTCGGAAGGCAGAATGGTAGCCTTATGCAATGCAGGATATGCAGGTAGAGACAGAGCTTAGTCTCGGAAGGCAGAATGGCATCCTTATGCAAGAGATAAAAGATAAATAGTAATAAAAAATTTCTTAGCTGATAGGTGATAGCTGATTGTGAAATCGTGGCTGCTGGGGATATTGTGTGCGGATAGCAAATGCGAATAGGTATGATAGTTCTGAGAGTTGTATTCTTGATTGCATAATATATTATTTTGCAACTTTGGTGCCTGTATTTAAAGAAAAATCGTGAGTTTTGTAAAGGGTAAAGGTTAGTTCGTGTCCCCGCTGGCTTTGTTTGCCCTGTTCGGCTTCGATATGATGACATTGTATGTATCATAGGGGTAGCGTTGCTGAACAAAGCGATTTCGATAATAAACATGCATGAGTTTGTAAAAATATGACATGAGTATATATTTAAGAAATAGTTTTTAGATGAACTGACGACTGTGACGTGGTTCAGGACATTGCAAACTCTCTCGCTTTGAAATTTTGAGGGTCTTCCTCAAAATTCTGCCCCAGTTTACTAGGCTGCTGCTTCTAACGGTTTCTTGCGATGATCGGTTGAAGTTACTTCAAAATTTTGAGGGTCCTCCTCAAAATTCTGCCACAGTTTCCAATTGCGGGGGGGAAATGAAAATTTTATTGAATTGTGACCAAACCCATAAGGCTGCCTACGTATCTCCTCTTAAGTGGGACGCAGGTCATACGTAGTTCAAATTACATCATATAGGAAAACCATGAAGATTACACATAGTAGCGCTTGACTACATCTGAATTGATTGGCTTTGGCCAAACTTCTCCGTCCATTTCTACACGTATAAGGGATCCTCCTGTCAGAACCCTGTCACACCTCCTTTTTTCACTACACCCCCGAAATGGTATAATAAAGGGAATTTTTCCAATTAAAGGACAATCGAAATGGGATTTATTATTAAAAGATTCAGAGTCGCCAATTGGGATAATTCATGGTGTCTCAAGTCACCGGTTTAAATCCCGAATCGAGGAAAAGAATGACTCTGTGTAATAGTCCGCGAACTAGAAATCCGGATAAGGAATTATGTTAACCCGGGAGAAGGTGTTAGGCGTTCCCGAGTTCCGTGGTTCTAGCAAGGTTGCTCAATTGTCATATTCGGCTTAATTATCTGATCTTAAATAATTATGAACCTATGTGCAAATTTTAACTTTTAATGGCTTTTATTTATTTTTTTTGAGAAAATTGCAACGTTATTAAAACACGTCTCGAACCACGTCACATAAATGCACCCGTGGTTTTTGATATATTTTAACATCGTTGAGATTTGGATTTGGGTCAGATAAATGCACACCCAAGTTTAAGAAGGTAATATTATTAAAGTACGTGCCTAAAGCAACTAACGCGTTATTAACTTTGCGAGGGCCATGGAAATTTGTTAAACGGCACGCCTCGAGTTCTAAATATTTTAAAGAAATAATTAAAGAGGGCCACACAATTTGTAATTTTATTGGCGCGGCGCAGCTCAACTTATTCTAATTAAATCATTTCTACACTAATTCACGAGAGCCATTCATTATGATTTATCTAATTATGGCTCACCTCCTACCTACCCTATGGAATTGGTAAGTTAATTAAAAGGCTGCTAAGATTGTAACTATGCAGAGTGTTATAAAATTGAGTTAACTCGGTACTAATGTAGTGTTTGGGCCTAAAAACGATACCTATAACCAATATGAGAAGCCGCATCACACATGAATTTGCTCCCTAGAAATCTGGCCTAAGGCGGGCCCAATGAAATAAGTTTGAGAGCCTCGATCGAGCCCCTCTTGACAGTGCCCGATGGGCATCGAATTATTCATCCGTTTGCAACAAACCACAACAACGCAAGGCCCAATTAAATTGGAATGCAAGTCATGTTCATGAATTTCCATTTAACTCCCAGATTTCAGAATTTCTCAACAAGGAACAACAAATAAATAACGTGATTAAACACTCAAACACCTATTGATTTATCACGTTTAACTTCAAACTGTTAGCTAGTTACGCAAAACGAACATAAACTTCAACTTTATTTAAACCAAGGTTGAATCCTTACAAGTAGTAAATGGGACTTCATGGAATAGCATGACGAGCAAACGAGAAAGCCTTACTTGATTTAATTCCAGATTCATGTCATAGTAATCCACATACTTCTGATTCTATCTCATATCGAAGTTTTGCACACCCAAGCAAACCAAATCTCATGCTTATGCAAACACGTATTCTAATTGAAAGCTTGACATTCTAACCTATACTTATTATCTCAACAAGCACAAATCAGGAATGAATCTTAAAAGCATACACTAACTTCGAGTTTGACCGAAACAAATCTACACATGCATAGGCAATTAAATCATCTTATACCGTAACTCCCACAAGTATACATTCAACATATGAAATTCATAGCTATAACCAACATTCAACCATAGCAGGCCAAAGGTTAACTCACAAACTATAACAAAACTATACTTAATAGTACATAACCAAGCTCAAAATGGAATAAAACAAACACATAAGCCTAGATCTAACACTACTGTAGCATCTAACAGCTACATCAGAGGGAGATTACTACACAACTAACATGATAAAACTAACTACAACCCGTTTCGAAGAATAAATGAATTCAAACTTCAAAACTATAGAATGAATAGAAGAAAATAACAGCAGAATAGGTGGAGTCCACAAATAGCGCTATATTCATTTCCTTCTCAAATCATGCTTCAAATTACATGATTAAGTGAACTCCATGAGGATTGAAATTTACCTGGAACAAGAAAGGAATGAAGAAAAGGGTAAGAGGCAGCAAATTCAGCAAAATGGAACACAGCAACCAAACAGCAATGTTACAGTCCAGGAATCAACAAGGAAAGCCTAGCTTTTAAGCAATTTTGGACCAACAAAATGTTAAATCAAATCCAACAACTGAAGATTCAACCAAACATGACCCAAACACTTGAATACCAAACAGATTCAACTCATTTTACCCCTTTCAACTGTTCTGGAATTATCTTAGAGTACTATCTCAGAAATTTCACGAATTTTTTTATCAATAAAACAGTAGATTTTGTAGTCCTTGCCGCCTCAGTTCTGCCCCAAATAACAATTCCTTTATAGGCAAGTTACTAGGGCAGCATATGTAAATTAAACTTTGCACTTTACCCCTTTCTCAATTTTTATTTTTGCCCATTAACCCCTCATTTTCTAACTTGATGCCCAAGCTAAACTCTAAAATTCCCTAGAAACCCCTACTAGAAGCCTCTAAATTCGTTACTAAAAGATTCTTCAAGCTGAACTTCCTAAAACACCTCCCAATAAACCTGTTATTACCCCCTTCTTACTTGGGTTAGGCGGGCTCAATGGCCCAGCTGGAATCCAAACCTAGGCCCTAACGGATGGGCGTCCAATTCCCAGACCTGCACTACCCCAAACCCCAAAAGGAAGTATTAAACCAATTAACCCATTATCGCAAAACAAGCTCAAATCAAACATTTATAAAACAAACAAAAGCACACAAAAATTTAACTAGTAGAATCCTAAAATAATGAACCTGATTACATTAATTAATTAAAATTGTCGCTAAGTGACAAGGAGAAAGAAATCAGGACCTGATTTAAATTAAACTAACTCTGAAGATTATTAGTCAGATAAATCCAAAGAAAAACAAAGGAGTGCCCTATTGAGTCAAATTCTCACAACATAATGAAAGGATGAGTGGAGAAACATAATTAGACAAACATTGAGGAAACCAGAGGAACAAAACTAAAACGAAATGGACCCCATCAAAAGAGAAAACGTATACCAACCGTTCTTTCACCCAAAACCCTAGGGAATACTCAATGACTGGAGCTTGATGAACTTTATTGATTTTTGGTCTTGCATGGGGTCATTGAATCCTCGAAACGAGTCGAATCGATGCTAATCTTTTGTTCTCATTGACAACCGCTAATTGGCATAGGTTTCGACCCATTAGTGACTCAGACACCGCTTGAACTTTTGAAAGGAAAAGGAAGCAAAACTTGAGCTTAAAACTTGGCATCAGATTCGAGATTTAGGACTAAGGCGGTGATTTTAGGGAAGCTCGGGTTAGATTTTTGCTCCATAGAGTATGGGGGTTGTAGAGGAAGGATTTGGGTTTGAATGGGTGGTCCACCGCCGGTCGAAAAGGGCAAGGGGACTGAAGGCGGCGGTAGGGTTTACTTGAAGAATGTGAGAGACGGAAGTGAAGATGAGGTTCTTCAGACACTTTTAATTAAAATGGCAAGGGATCTCACAGCCATTGGATTATGAAAAATGAAGGGGTGAGATTGATTTAATCCTAATGAACTCAAAACGGCATAGTATGTCCCCCATACTATGTCGTTTTGAGAGTCTTCATAGCTGACCATTTAGATCGGGTTTGGGGTGTATGTTGGGCCTGATTTAATGAATTTGGGGAAGGGAATGTTTGTGCTAGGAGATTAATTCGAAGGTTGGGCCAAAAATACAAAATCCTCTTTGATTTTCACTTCAAAACAAATTTAACACAAATCCTTTTCCTTTTATTTTCTCAAAATTAATATAATTCCTAAATTAAATCTTAGAAGCTAATTAACTCAATAATGTCACTAATTAAACCTAAATGATAGTAACTCAATTAACTAGAAATAAATTAAAAGGAAAACTACTTAAATATAAAAGTTAAAATTAAAAGTGCAAATTACACTATTTTTTGTGATTTTCTATTTTTATAAAATAACTAAATTACTAAATAATTCTAAAAATGCAAAAATTAACCCCTAACTGCACATGCAACATATATTTTTGTATTTTTACTACAAACAATTAACAAAAAATGCCACAAAAATTCACAAAATTGCGAACACTGAAAGAAACTATTTTGTTTTGAATTTATTGGAGTAATTCATATAGGGCAAAAATCACGTGCTCACAGCTGCCCCTCTTTGCTCGGAAACACGAAGAATTTTCGTGCAAAGATAAATGAGCGGATACGAGCGATTTTTGCTCGTTTGAATACTCCGTGTGAAGCATTTTTGAAAGGTTTGACTGCACCCTGCTTCCGAGGTTGCCTACATATCCTTGGCTAAAAAGGAATCAGGACAGTGTAGTTCAGGAATGTCTGGTAGCTGGGACTACCATGAAGCTGTGATTTCACTGTTGCTGTTGCTGCTGCTGCTGCTTACTGAACCCCCCTTATTACACCATAAAAATAAAAAGAAGCTAGACTAAGCTATGATCTATGAATTGCAAAAGTCCTATCTATATCTTCAAACTTGATCTTGTATTTCTTGTTGCCTTGTTGTCTTGTATTCTCTCAGTGAAATCCATTTGTTGCCGCCTTGAATTGTAATCTGAGATGTTTTGCCCTTTCTTCAGGTGGCTGCCTGATTGCTGACTACACTTTGAGATGTTTTTCTTTCTCCGGGTGATGCTTGACCGCTGAACTTGAATGTATTCCCTGCTCTCCCGGCGGGCTCCTGATTGCTGTATTGAACGGTATTCCTATGTTCTTCAGGCGGGCTCCTGACTTCAACAAAATAGACAAAAAAAAACTTTTTCTGCCCCAATTTGGTGGTTGGGTGCGCATGTGGTTGTAAGCTAAATCAGGTTGCCAAATATTAGTAAAAACTTGAAAGATAAAATTTGAATTATACTCCATTGTTCTGCAGGCGGGCTTCTGATTTCTAAAACTTGAAATGTATTCATCTGTTCTTCAGGCGAGCTCCTGACTGCTAAAACTTGAAATGTATTCCTCTGTTCTTTAGGCGGGCTCCTGATTTCAACAATACAACAAAGAAAATCTCTTGCCCCAGTTTGGTAGTTGGGCATCATATTACCAGACATTAATAAAAATTTGAAAGCTAAAACTTGAATTGTACTACCTCTGTTCTTCAGGAGGGCTCCTGACTGCTAAAACTCGAATGTATTCCTTTGTTCTCGAGGCGGGCTCCTGATTGCTAATATTTGAATGTGTTCCTCTATTCTTTAGGCGGGCTCCTGACTACTAAAACTTGAAATGTATTCCTATGTTCTCCAGGCGGGCTCCTGATTGCTAAAATTTGAATGTATTCCTCTGTTCTCCAGGTGAGCTCCTGATTTCAATAATACAACAAAGAAAATCTCTTGCCCTAGTTTGGTGACTGGCCATTATATTACCATACATTAATAAGAATCTGAAAACTAAAACTTGAATTATAATATCTCTGTTCTTCAGGCGGGCTCTTGACTGCTAAAACTTGAAATGTATACCTCTGTTCTCCAGGCGGGCTCCTGACTGCTAAAACTTGAAATGTATACCTTTATTCTCCAGGCGGGCTTCTGACTGCTAAAACTTGAAATGTATTCCTCTATTATTCAGGCAAGCTCCTAACTGTTAAAACTTGATTTTATACCTCTGTTCTTCAGGCGGGCTCCTGACTTCTGAAACTTGAAATGTATTCCTCTATTCTCCAGGCGGGCTCTTGATTGCTAAAACTTGAAATTTATACCTCTGTTCTCCAGGCGGGCTTCTGACTACTAAAACTTGAATTGTAATATCTTTGTTCTACAGGCGGGCTCCTGACTTCAACAAAACAGATACAATAAAGAAAATCTCTTGCCCCTGTTTGGTGGCTGGGCATCATACTACCAGATATTATTAAGAATCTGAAAGCTAAAACTTGAATTGTAGTACCTTTGTTCTTCAGGCGGGCTCCTGACTGCTAAAACTTGAAATGTATTCCTCTGTTCTTCAGGTGGGCTCCTGACTGCTGACTTGAAATGTATACCTATGTTCTCCAGGCGGGCTCCTGACTTCGATAAAATAGACAAAACAAAGAAAATTTTCTGCCCCTGTTTCAATCAAAGAAAAATCTTGTCAGTTTAAAATGGTGGTTAGTTGATGGCGTTCATGCTAAAGATGTCTCCACTGCTGTGTTTTGCTTTGACTTGCTTCCCGAACTGGCTCTGAATCACTTGACTTTCTGACTGTCTTTCAAACCCCATGACCTTCGATGACGCGAGTGTTCTATACCCACACTGTTGTTCCACATCTCTGACCCCTTTTATCTGAAACTTTGCGTCTCCTATAAAATTATCCAACTGATCCACCAAAGAAACTTCTGGTGAACCCTTTCATCTTACTTTGCATCATGCCATCTATGGTACGTTCTGGCCCCACTATGCTTTGCAATTGAGAAACTGGTAGTGAGCCTTAACATCATTTCTTCTTTGTTTTGAACAAGACTGACATTGAAACATTTTAAAGAACAAACCCCAAAAGGAATGAAATGCAATGACCTTGAAAGTTAAGGATAAAGAGAATCCAAAACCAGACGACTTACAAAAGGGAAAGAAAAGGAAAAGAGACTTATCTGAGTGGAATAGCTGGTACCATTGATCATGACATGTATTTCGGACTAATCGGCCCAATCCGTCCAACCAATAAACTTTCAATTGCCACGCTTTGATGCCCCTGAATTCCATAACCTGATTTCTTCACCTAAACCCTAACCTTGTACATCCTGCGGTGTCCTAAACGGTTTCCACCCACAGACCTCTCTCATTTGTTCATCTGAAAACTCACTTTTGCCTTAAGGTGAACACAAGGGTTTTCACCAATAAGACTCTCTCATTTCTAGTTTCTCTCAACTAACTTTCGCCTAAAGGTTCCCGTGAGGGTTTTCACCAATAAGACTCTCTCATTTTTCATTTCTCTCAGCTCGCGTCGCCTTACTGTGCCCGTGAGGGTTTTCACAAATAAGACACTCTCATTTTCATTATTTTCTGCTTGGACCAGAGTGTTGTCCCTGACATGAATTACATCTTCTTGCTTGATTTGGCATTTCTTGAAGACTGATCAGAATGTCTTTCTTTGGACTGTAATGCAGGCTTTTGGACAGGGTTAGAAAGAAAGGGTATCAAAGGCTCAAAACAATTCAAATGGGTTCAAAATTACAACTTTCAGAATCAAATCTCTTGCACAACCACAACTTCCGCCCCAGTTTCTTGCTTTGGGGCTTTTGGATTTTGATTATGATGTGATCGAACCGTGAGGCTGCCTACATATCCTTAAAACGAATCAGGTCGAACGTAGTTCATGTCAAAATTACTGTTGTTGTGACTTTCTTTTCTTTTCTTTCCGTTTTCTCTCCTTTTTTTCCTTTTCTTCTTTTTATCTTTCTCTTTCTATTTTTCTTTTTCTTTTTCTTTTTCTTTTTCTACTCTTTTCTTTTCTTCTTTTTTTTTCTTGATTTTTTGTTCTCTTTTCCTTTTTCTTCCCTTTCCCTTTTCCTTTCCTTTTCCTTTTCTTCTCTTTTTATTGTTTTCTTTCTCGTTTTCCTTCACTTACTTTCCACACTTGTGTTTATGGTCTTTGTTACTGATTCCAAAAGAGGGGTATGAAAGAAAATAAATAAGGTTCAAAGGGGTATCAATGGATAAAGTGTTTAGATAGCAGAACAAAATGCCTCCGTCATTCCAATCTTCAAAACATGCCGAGTACGAACAAATACAATTAAACCAAAAAAAATCATATATCATACCTCTCGACCACATCGGAATTGATGGCCATTTCAACACACTTGTCTTCTATGTCTATTAAATACAAAGCACCATTGGACAACACTCTCGTCATGATGAACGGCCCCTGCCAATTTGCGGCGAACTTGCCTTTGGCCTCAGCCTGATGTGGAAGAATACGTCTCAACACTTGCTGACCCACTTCGAACTTTCATGGACGTACCTTCTTATTATATGCTCTTGCCATTCTTTGTTGATACAATTGACCATGACACACTGCTGCCAATCATTTCTCATCGATTAAACTCAATTGCTCTAGGCGGGTTTTGACCCACTCATCATCATCATATTCCATTTCATCATCACACTTAATTTCTTGTATTACTGTTTATGAATTGGATTGGCTTTTAAGACTGGGCCGAAGATTCCTCGTGCATGTCATGTCATTGAAACCAACATAAAAGAACTGTACAAGAAAGAAAAGAAAAACAAAAATGAAACTATCAGGAATGAAAAAGAAGGGAAATTGCATTTCATTGAAATTGGACGGAACATACCATCTGCATCACAACCCTAGAATAATTCAGACAAGTAACAAAAATTAAAGCCCACTACCAAAACTCCCTCCGAGTAGTAAGATGAGTAACTTCCCAATTGTTGATCTTCACATTCGGCCTGACAAAACGCACCTCTTCATCACCAGAACCTCCCCCAGTTTCCACCATGTTCACTTCATCAAATAAACTTTGGATCCTCTCAAATCAACTCCTCATCAAAGACAATCACAGGCCTTGGAACTGTTGACACTGGATGTTTCACTGCCCCTGACCTAACAAAAGTCCTGAAGAGTCGTGGGATAGGCTTGGAGAGAGGCCATGCTTTCTTTTCCAACTTTCTAGCCTTCTTCACATCATCCCTTGTAGGCTTGAACCCTAGACCAAATGTTCCCAGATTTTTACATAGAGATACTGGTTGCACAATACCTTGCAAATATGCACCCAAACCTTTACCCGGCATAAAACCATACTTAAACATCTCATTTGCTACCATGCAGATCGAAGGTGATAACCTCGGCCTTGGAATGTGTTTTCCTTTAGGAATCTTTCCGACTGACATCCTTTTGGATGTTTGATAAGCTACAGGTCCTTGATCTTCTCCAGCCTTAATAAATGGAACATATGAATCTTCATGAAAGGATAAATCCTCTTCCCCAATACACCCCCAGTGCCGCTTTGAATGGCCTGGGTGGTTGCTTTGATTGCTGACTAGCTCATGATCTTGTTGGTCTTAAGTCCTTCCTCCACCATGCTTCCCATTTTCACCACTTCATTGAAAGATTTCCCTACTGCTGACACCAAGTGACCGAAATAGGTGGGCTCTAAGGCCTTCAAGAAATAATCAACCATTTCACTCTCTTTCATCGGAGGGTCAACCCTCGCTACTTGCTCTCTCCAGCGGACGCCATATTCTCTGAAACTCTCTCCGGGATTTTTCTCAATTTTCATCAATGATAGACGATCTGGGACAATTTCAATATTGTACTGAAAATGACAGGCAAATGTTGGGCCAGATCGTCCCAAGTGTACCACCGACCATGATCTTGTCGGGTGTATCATTCCAAAGCTGAGCCACTTAAACTTTGACTAAAATACGCCATCAGTAATTCATCTTTTCCGCATGCCCCTCTCATCTTGCTACAAAAACCTCTCAGGTGCGCTATTGGATCACCATGCCCGTCATATAAATCAAACTTGGGTAGCTTGAACCCTAATGGTAATTGGACATCTGGGAACAGACACAGGTCTTTATTGGCCACGCTTGTCCACCTAGCCCCTACATATTCCTGAAAGATTGCTCCAAGCTTTTGACTTTCCTAGCCACCTCTTCCTATTCAGGATTCTTGGGAGGCTTCTCAATTTCTGCCGAGAGATCAAAATGAGGAGGGTAAGAACATGGTTCTGGTACTTTGAAGGTCGGTTCTGGGGGATAACCATGATTGTCTTGAGTTTGGAACAGAGGCTCACTGGAAGATCGGTTCAATGCACCAGGTGGAGGTGCCACAAATACAGGAGTGGTTGGTGGGGGAGGGTATGGGACTGGTTTGGGTGGTGGGGATGGTGTTGTTTGGGAGTTGATGCCATAGCATTGCTGATAGGTAGGAAAGGCCGTGGATGAATTCACAGTGGGAGGATCTTTAGGTTGAGCCAACGGTAGGATATAAGCAAGGTTGGCGGGATAAACTGGTGGTGGATGCCCCTTTACCCAGGCTTGATACATTTCAGCCATTTGTTGCTTCAGCTTGTACATCTCTTCTTTCATCGCATTAACATCGACTTCTTCCACTTCCTTTGATGTGTCAACAATACTCGCCTCCAATTCTTGGTTAGTCATGTTCAACCTTCCCTTTGACCGGGTATTGTATGAATGGGTTGCCAAAATGCCAGAGCAACTAACCACCTGCCTGGACTCAACATCAACAATAATTCCATTAGCGGTTAGAGTTTTAACAGATTTGTAGCCGCACATTTGGGGAATGAATGCACCTAAACAGTTAGTAGTTTCTATTATGCATTTGTTCGGCTGCTTGCGTCATCCCGACTTTTTATTTGCGAATTCTCTTACTCTTTTGTCTATTTCCCTTTCTTTTGCTTTTTCTTTGTTTTTCTCTCTCATTTCCCTCTCTTATTGTTTCTTTCTATCAATTTTCTTATTTTTCTGTCTTTTCTTTTCCTCTCATGTTGTTTTTCCTCTCTTTTTCTTTCTCTTTTTGTTTCTTTTTCTCAATTTCGTTATTTTCCCTCTTTTCTTCTCCTTTTATCTCATGTTGTTTTTCTCTCTTTTTCTCTCTCTCTCTTTTATTTTTTTTCATTTGATTACGGTCGAATCCTATGGAGATTGCCTACGTATCATGACCCCGTATGAATCAGACCAAGTGTAGTTCTTGAAAAATAAATGTAAAAGAGAAGCAAAATGTTTTGGGATTTTCAATTTTCATAGATAGCAAATACTTTGATTACAAAGACTCAAAATTGACCGATTAAAACAACTAACAAACTCTGACGAAAAGAAGAAATACAAACTCCAAAATCAACTGACAGACTCTAGCGAAAAGAAAATACAGACTCCGACAACTGACAGACTCTAGTGGAAAAGAAATACAGACTCAAATGAGGATCATGAATACATTAAAGTTCCTGGTGCCCACGGGACATCGTTCAATCTCGCCACGGGCCTACTTTCAAGATCCCTTTGAAGTCTATCCAAGTCGCTCATTATCTGTTTAACAAATGCCATCATCGCCTCGCAAAAAGGTAGTGCGAGTAATGTTTTCACAGGCTCGGTACTTCATAACAATGTAGTCGTCAATGATTCTAATTCTCTTTCTGATGACACCTTTCTCTTGCAAACAAACCCCCAATCTGTTGGGCCCTGGCCTCCAAGGTCTGCTCGGCTACCTGATTTTGCTCTTGAAGTTGTTGCAAATCCATTTCTAATTGTGCCAATGTTGTGTAACAATGTTCTCTTTCAGCTATGAATTCTTTTGCCTGTTTGATCATTTTGGTTTCTACGGTGATGACCCTTTTCTTTAATCCCGTAACTTCATCATCATACTTTTCTTTCAATTGCTTGACTAAGCGTGCTCGCTCCTCCGCATTTTTAGCCAATTGCTTTCTAGCCCTAGCTAGTTCACTTTCTGCTTTGCTCAGATCAAAACTATAGTCATTCACTTTCTGCCTCAAATTATCTATGAGCTTTTCATCTTTGGCGCTTCTGGCAGGTTCTTCGGCTGGTATCTTCATCTTTTGAATTTGAGCTCGTAAGGTTTCATTTTCGTTGGCTAATTTATTCATTTCACCCTTATCGGCTGCAGCTTGCAAGCTATTTTCAAACTGAAGGTCTTGGACCCGCTTTTCCAACTCTCCTATTTTGGCCCTGTATTCATTCTCCTTAGCTAACCAGGCCCACTGTTCATGTGATGATTCGACAAAATCCTAGAGGTGGGGTCTTTTGGCAGGCCTCCCAAATGCAATTTCTCTTCTATACAAAGCATGATACCCAGGTGAAACTTCTCCTTTAGATCGATTCCGCACATAGGTATTTGCCGCCAAGTATTGACACTCACTCCAAATCTGGCGGACTGTTGCTTCAGGGAACTGGCCATCAAGACCAATCTCAACTACCCGGACACTGAGATCTTCGTCTTTTGGAACTTTCTGGCACTTCCCGAGCTGTCTCAACACCCGATACAGGGCATAAGGCTGAATGTTCCTAAGACCCATCAAAAGGAAGTGGGGCCCGGTTGCTGGCATATATATGATCTCATCTACAGGTAACCACCCAAATGTCCACTCTATTTAACTGGCAGTGATAGGCCGAAGGTATGATGTCCATTCTGTGACCCCTTCAGGCAAGCTAATCCCCTCAATCCTTGTATAAAATTCCTCTATACAAGTTTTCTTTGTTGATCAATAGCTCATGAACTGGGGACGGTGGCATAAGTGTTCGGTCATCCACATTTGCAACAACAGATTGCACCCCTCGAAGAAGTTTCCCCCGTCTCTAAAGGTTGTGAGAGCACGAAAGATCTTAGCTACTATCATAGGCGCGAGTGTGCTCTTGGCCCGGGTGAGTAAAGTGTTGATGACCCCTGCTATTTTTATGTCAATATTCCCGTCTTTCCTCGGGAACACCAGGAGCTCCAAGAAAACCACCATAAAAGCGAAACGTCTATGTTCTTCCCATTTGTGGGCGTTCACTTTGCTGCATATTTTGTTTTCTAGATTGTTGAACCCTCCTATATGGCCATATCTTTGGTATAAAAATTTTAGAGTACAAAAGCCAGCTGCCAAATCCGGGTTGTGGACCCCTCTTCTTATCTTTAGAGAGTTTATGAATCTGTGCACAGCTACGGTTCTCGTGGCAACCAAGTACTTGTGTCTTAAAGGAAGGTCAGCATTCCCAATGTACCCGGCTATTTCTTCTAAGGTCGGGGTGAGTTCAAAATCTAAAAAGTGGAACACATTGTGCATCGGGTCCCAGCATGTGACCAATGCCCTTATGATGTCTCCTCTGGGTATAATCTCTAATAATCCGGGAAGGCCCCCCAAATATTTCTTGACCTCGTCTTGCCCTTCTCCACCTAGATCATTCCACCACAGCCGTAACTCCAAAGGAATTTTGTTCATGATTGAGAAAGGTTCATTTTGAATTGTGCTCATCCTGCACATTTATTAATGTGATTTAATAGCTTATTTTTTACCTAAAAGAAAAGTGACACCATTGTTTCCAAAATTTTCATTTCAAAACAAAACCCGGTTTTGCAGACACGGCCTTTTAGCATGTCGGGTAAGAAGATTTTAAGGTTGTGCCTGCTAACCGTTGAAAAATGACCCAAGGTGGCTGTTTTTGCAAAAATAGCCTTCCGGTGCCCTTTTGGGGACATTCAGCTTATTTTTAAACAAGAATGGCATCACCTGGCTTATTCATGACACAACTCAAAATTTTTGTTATTTTGGGCTATTTTTGCAAAAAGGGAAGTTGGACCCGATGGGAGTTGCCTATGTATCCCACATACGGTGGGAATCAAACTTGCGTAGTTCGGCCAAATAAAACAACACCAAATATTTGAAAACAAAACCTTCTTTTTTCTGTTTTTTTCTCAAAAATCCGACAGAGTTTCAATACTATTTTGGATATTGGGTTTTCTTACAAAACAGGTGATTACCTTTCCCAACCCTCACACCGCTATTTTCTTTGCCAAACTCTCCCATTTTATTTAAAAGTC
Source organism: Nicotiana glauca (assembly GCA_026770625.1). Classification (NCBI taxonomy): domain Eukaryota; kingdom Viridiplantae; phylum Streptophyta; class Magnoliopsida; order Solanales; family Solanaceae; genus Nicotiana; species Nicotiana glauca. Next base: position 26,847 of record MU673681.1, on the reverse strand, counting down.
GGTTGGCATGCAAATCCAAAACAGATAAATGCACAAGTAGGATGCATCAGGATGGTCCATTATTCTGGGTACACCTGTCCTAGACGGACCCAACCGCTGTGTTGAGTCCCCTAAGTCAAATTGCACATGATGCAGATAAGCGTTCCTACTAGGGATCCGGCATGAGGCTGAGTTATTCTAGGTTCAAAACCTGGGTATATGTTCTAGACTGTGTACCCAAGTGGACAACTTGAGTCGAGGAAGGGGCTGCGTACCGGGAACCAAAAGGCCATCCGGCTTAGTAACTTATCCGGCCTCTTTCTGACTTTAAGGTATGACACTAACAGAATAGGGAGTCTCGACCAGCGAGCACATCCTCGGAGGTGAGAAGAGAGGGGTTTCATAACAGTTTTATATATAAAATTCAAATAATATCAAAGCGGTAAAAAGCAACATTTTTCACATTAGTCCCAAACATGTAATAAAATTAGATAATAAATAAAGCCAAATACAACAATTATTCCAAGCTCAAATTCTTGAACCCTGAATTAGAAGTTCTGGGTTCTTTTCCCCAGCAGAGTCGTCAGAGCTGTCACACCTCTTTTTTTCACAACACCCCCGGAAGGGTATAATAAAGGGAGTTTTTCTAATTAAAGGATAATTGAAACGGAATTTATTATTAAAATATTCAGAGTCGCCACTTGGGATAATTCATGATGTCCCAAGTCACCGGTTTAAATCTCGAATCGAGGAAAAGAATGACTCCGTGTAACAGTCCGCGAACCAGAAATTTGGATAAGCAATTCTGTTAACCCGGGAGAAGGTGTTAGGCATTCCCGAGTTCTGTGGTTCTAGCACGGTCGCTCAATTGTCATATTCAGATTAATTATCTGATTTTAAACAATTATGAACCTATGTGCAAATTTTAACTTTTAACCGCTTTTATTCATTTTTTTAGAGAAAAAAGCAACGTTATTAAAATACATCTCGAACCACGTCACATAAATGCACCCGTGGTTTTTAACATATTTTAACATCGTTGAGATTTGGATATGGGACACATAAATGCACACCCGAGTTTAAGAAGGTAACATTATTAAAGTACGCGTCTAAAGCAACTTACGCGTTATTGGGCCGTGGAAATTTGTTAAACGACACGGCCCGAGTTCTAAATATTTTAAAGAAATAATTAAAGAGGGTCATGCAATTTGTAATTTTATTTGGCACGGCACACCTCAACTTATTCTAATTAAATCATTTCTACACCAATTCACGAGGGCCATTCATTATGATTTATCTAATTATGGCTCACCTCCTACCCTAGGGAATTGGTAAGTTAATTAAAAGGACGCAAAGATTGTAACTATCCCAAGTGTTATAAAATTGAGTTAACTCGGCACTAATGTAGCGTTTGGGTGTGAAAACGATACCTATAACCAATATGATAAGCCGCCGCACACATGAATTTGGGCCCTAGAAATCTGGCCTGAGGCGGGCCCAATGAAATAAGTTTGAGAGCCTCAATCGAGCCCCTCTTGACAGTAACATATGGGCATCGAATTATTCACTCATTTGTAACAAACCACAATAACGCAAGGCCCAATTAAATTGGAATGCCAGTCATGTTTATGAATTTCCATTTAACTCCTAGATTTCAGAATTTATCAATAAGGAACAACAAATAAATAAATTGATTAAACGCTCAAACATCTATTGATTTATCACGTTTAACTTCAAACTGTTAGCTTGCTACACAAAACGGACATAAACTTCAACTTTACTTAAACCAAGGTCGAATCCTTACAAGCAGTAAATGGGACTTCATGGAATAGCATGACGAGCAAACAAGAAAGCCTTATTTGATTTAATTCCAGATTCATGCCATAGTAATCCACATACTTCTAATTCTATCTCATACCGAAGTTTTGCACACCCAAGCAAACCAAATCTCATGCTTATGCAAATACGTATTCTAATTGAAAGCTTGACATTCTAACCTATACTTATTATCTCAACAAGCACAAATCAGGAATGAATCTTAAAAGCGTATATTAACTTAGATTTTGACCGAAATAGATCTACACAGGCATGGGCAATTAAATCATCTTATACCGTAACTCCCACAAGAATACATTCAACATATGAAATTCACAGCTATAACCAACATTCAACCACAGCAGGCCAAAGGTTAATTCACAAACTATAACAAAACTAGACTTAATAGTACAGAACCAAGCTCTAAAAGGAATAAAACAAACATACAAGCCTAGATTTAACACTACTGTAGCACCTAACAGCCACATCAGAGGGAGATTACTACACAACTAACATGATAAAACTAACTACAACCCGTTTCGTAGAATACATGAATTCAAACTTTAAAACTATAGAATGAACATAAGAAAATAACAGAAGAACATGTGAAGTCCACAAATAGCACTATATTCATTTCCTTCTCAAATCATGCTTCAAATTACATGCTTAAGTGAACTCATTGAGGATAGAAATATACCTGGAAGAAGAAAGGAATGAAGAAAATGGTAAGAGGCAGCAAAATTCAGTAAAATGGTACACAGCAGCCAAACAGCAATGTTACAGTCCACGAATAAACAAGGAAAGCCCAGCTTTTAAGCAATTTTGGACCAACAAAGTGTTAAATCAAATCTGGCAACTGAAGATTCAACAAAACATGGCGCAAACACTTGAATACCAAATATATTCAACTCATTATACCCTCTTCAGCTGTTCTGGAATTATTTTAGAGTACTATCTCAGGAATTTCCCCGATTTTTTATCAATAAATCAGTAGATTTTGTAGTCCTAGCCGCCTCAGTTTTCTGATATTTTTTAGCCCCCTTCTCGATCTAAATTCTGCCGCAAGTAACAATGCCTTTATACGCAAGTCACTAGGGCAGCATATGTAAGCTAAACTTTGCACTTTACCCTTTTCTCAATTTGTATTTTTGCCCATTAACCCCTCATTTTCTAACTTGATACCCAAGATAAACTCTAAAATTCCCTAGAAACTCCTACTAGAAGCCTCTAAAGCAGTTACTAAAAGATTCTTCAAGCTGAACTTTCTAAAACACCCCCCCCAATACCCCTGTTATTACCCCTTTCTTACTTGGTTTAGGCCGGCTCAATGGCCTAGCTGGAATCCAAACCTGGGCCCTAACGGATGGGCCTCTAATGCCCAGGCCTGCACTACCCCAAACCTCAAAAGGAAGTATTAAACCAATTAACCCATTATCGCAAAACAAGATCAAATCAAACATTTATAAAACAAACAAAAGCACACAAAAATTTAACCAGTAGAATCCTAAAATACCGAACCTGATTACAGTAATTAATTAAAACTACCGCTAAGTGACAAGGAGAAAGAAATCAGGACCTGATTTAAATTAAACTAACTCTGAAGATTATCAGTCAGATTAATCCAAAGAAAAACAAAGAACTGCCCTATTGAGTCAAATTCTCACAACATAATGAAAGGACGAGTGGAGAAACATAATGAGATTAAACATCGAGGAAACTAGAAGAACAGAGCTAAAACGAAATGGACCCCATCAAAAGAGAAAATGTATACTGACCGTTCTTTCACCAAAACCCTATAGAAGACTCAATGACTGGATCTTAACGAACTTTGTTGATTTTTTGTCTTGCATGGGGTCAGTGAATCCTCGAAACTAGTCGAAATTGATGCTAATCATTTGTTCTCATTGAGAACAGGTAATTGGCATAGGTTTCGACCCATAAGTGACTCAGACACCGGTTGAACTTTTGAAAGGAAAAGGAAGCAACACTTGAGCTTCGAACTTGGCATCAGATTCGAGATTTAGGACCAAGGGCGGTGATTTTGGGGAAGATCGGGTTAGATTTATGCTCCATAGAGTATGGGGGTTGTAGAGGAAGGATTTCGGTTTGAATGGGTGGTCCGCCGCCGGCCGAAAATGGCAAGGGGACTGAAGGCGGCGGTAGGTTTTACTTGAAGAAGGTGAGAGACGGAAGTGAAGACGAGGTTCTTCAGACACTTTTAATTAAAATGGAAAGGGATCTCACAGCCATTGGATGATGAAAACTGAAGGGGTGAGATTGATTTAATCCTAATGAACTCAAAACGACATAATATGTCCCCCATACTACGTCATTTCGATAGTCTCCATAGCTGACCATTTGGACCGGGTTTGGGGTGTATTCTACGCCTGATTTAATGAATATGAGGAAGGGAACTTTTGGGCTGGGAGATTCATTCGAAGGCTAGCCCAAAAATACAAAATCCTCTTTCATTTTCACTTCAAAACAAATTTAACACAAATCCTTTTTCCTTTTTTTTTTCTTTTCTTTTCTCAAAATTAATATAATTCCTAAATTAAATCTTAGAAGCTAATTAACTCAATAATGTCACTAATTAAACCTAAATGATAGTTAACTCAATTAACTAGAAATAAATTAAAAGGAAAACTACTTAAATATAAAAGTTAAAATTAAAAGTGCAAATTACACTATTTTTTGTGATTTTCTACTTTTATAAAATAACTAAATTACTAAATAATTCTAAAAATGCAAAAATTAACCCCTAACTGCACATGCAACATATATTTTTGTATTTTTACTAATTAAAGTGCACAAACCAAAAAAATACGAACAATTAATAGAAAATACCACGAAAATCCACAAAATTGCAAACACTAAAAGAAAGTATTTTGTTTTGAATTTATCGGTGTAATTCATATAGGGAAAAAATCACGTGCTCACAAACCCGATGAACCTTGTGTGGACCCTGCCACTTGGGAGAGAATTTCCTTTTGGCTTCATATTGATGCAGGAAAATTTTATTTAACACAAGCTGCCCCGGTGTGAACTATCTTGGCTTGACTCTATTGTTGAAAGCTTTGGACATTCTATTTTGATAACACTGACTGTGGCAAATTGCATTCATTCTCTTCCCATCTATAAGAGCCAGCTGCTCGTAGCAGTTTCTCACCCATTCTGCATCATCGAGCTCAGCTTCTTGTATAATCCTTAAGGAGGGAATTTCTACTTTGGCGGGAATGACGGCTCCTATACCATAAACCATCGTATAGGGAGTTTCCCCAGTTAATGTTCAGACTGTGGTGCGATACCCCAATAGAGCGAACGATAGCTTTTTGTTCCATTTCTTATGCTTCTCTAACATCTTCCTTAGTATCTTCTTGATATTCTTATTGGCGGCTTCTACGGCTCCATTCATCTGAGGCCGGTAGGCTGTGTAATTCTTGTGTCTGATCTTGAAGGTGTCACACATAGCTTTCATTAAGTCACTGTTGAGGTTGGAACTATTATCAGTAATGATTGACTCCGGGGTCCCGAATCGACAACTAATACTGTCGCAAACAAAGTCGGCCACGAATTTCTTAGTCACTACTTTGTAATATGCTGCTTCGACCCATTTGGTAAAATAATCAATTTCCATTAGGATGAATCGGTGCCCGTTGTAAGTGGCAGGATCGATTGGTCCAATAACATCCATTCTCCAAGCGGCGAACGGCTACGGTGAGCTTGTTGCATTAAGCTCGTTTTGAGGTACCTTTATCATGTCTGCATGTATCTAACAGCGGTGGCATTTCCGGACGTACTGGATGCAGTCCATTTCCATAGGCATCCAAAAGTAACCAGCACAGAGTATTTTCTTGGCTAAGATAAAACCATTTATATGTGGACCTCAGGTCCCGACGTGGATTTCTTCTAACAGTTTGGATGCTTCCTTCGCGTCGACACACCTTAGTAATCCCAAATCAGGAGTCCTCCTATATAGGATTCCTATGCTGTGAAAGAAATTGTTGGACAATCTTCGAAGTGTGCGCTTTTGAGTAGCATTTTCAAGCCCTGGATACTCTCCCTTTGCCAAATATTCCTTGATGTCATGAAACCAAGGTTTTCTATATGCTTCCTCTTCGACATGAGCACAGTAGGCTGGCTGATCATGGATCTTCACCAGAATAGGATCAATGAAGTTCGTATCTGGATGTTGTATCATGGATTATAGGGTAGCTAATGCATCGGCAAACTCATTCTGGACTCTGGGAACATGTTGGAACTCTGTCTTTGTGAACCTTTTTCTCAACCCCTGTACATGGTGCAGATAAGGGACTATCTTGGAGTTCTTGGCCGCCCATTCTCCTTGTACCTGATGTATGAGTAGGTCTAAGTCCCCAATTATTAGCAACTCTTGGATGTTCATGTCAATGGCCATCTTAAGCCTTAAGATGCAGGCTTCGTACTCGGCCATGTTGTTGGTGCATGGGAACCTGAGTTTGGTAGACACCGGATAATGCTGACCGGTTTCTAATACTAGGACTGCTCCTATACCAACTCCTTTGAAGTTTGCTGCTACATCGAAAATATTCTCCAACCATCATAGGATTCTGCAATGTCTCCTCCTATGAATGATACCTATTCGTCAGGAAAATACGTCTTTAGGGGTTCGTATTCTCCGTCCACGGGGTTCTCAGCCAAGTGATCTGCTAGTGCCTATCGATTGATTGCTTTCTGAGTCACGTAGACAATGGCGAATTCACTCAAAAAGATTTTCCACATGGCTAGATTGTCAGTGGGCATGGGCTTCTAAAATATGTACTTCAAAGAATCCTTCCTTGATATGATATATGTAGTATAGGCACAAAAGTAGTGCCTAAGCTCCTGGGCCACCCAAGTTAGAGCACAATAGGTGCGTTCTAACAGAGAATACCGGGCCTCATATGGGGTGAACTTCTTACTGAGATAATAAATGGCTTGTTCCTTCTTTCCTATTTTATCATGTTGCCCTGGGACGCAACCGAAGGCACCATCTAGCACTACGATGCAGAGTAACAAAGGTCTACCTGTATCAGGTGGGACTAAGACTGGTGGTGTTGATAAGTATTCCTTGATTCTGTCGAAAGTTTTCTGGCATTCCTCGGTCCATTTAGTGGTGGCGTCCTTCTTCAACATCTTGAAGATTGGCTCACAGATAACTGTAGATTGTGCTATGAACCGACTGTTGTAGTTAAGTCTCCCCAAGAAACTCATTACGTTCTTCTTGTTCTTTGGCAGTGGCAATTCTTAAATGTCTTTGATCTTTGATGGATCCAGTTCTATTACCGATGACTCATAATAAACCCGAGCAATTTTCCAGCAGGACCCCAAATGCACACTTTGCGAGATTCAGTTTCAGGTTATATCTTCTCAGTCTGTTGAAAACTTCCTCAGATCTTCCATGTGATCAATGGCTTTTTTGGACTTGATGATGACATCATCTACGTATACTTCAATCTACTTGTGTATCATATCATCGAAAATGGTAGTCATGGCCCTCATGTAGGTGGTCCCTGCATTCTTTAACCCAAATGGCATCATCTTGTAGTAGTACATTCCCCATGCCATAATGAAAGCCATTTTCTCAGCATCTTCTTCATCCATCCAGATCTGATGGTATCCCGCAAAACAATCTACAATGATTTCAACTCATGCTTACCACAATTGTCAATCAGGATGTGTATGTTTGGCAAGGGGAATTCGTCTGTTGGACTGGCCCGATTGAGATCCTGGTAGTCAACACAGACTCTAACCTTCCCGTCCTTCTTCGGTACTGGCACAATGTTGGCTAACCATGTTGGATATTCCACTACCCTGAGAACCTTAGCTTTGACCTACTTAGTGACTTCTTCCTTAATGTTCAAACTCATATCAGGCTTGAAATTTCTGAGCTTCTGCTTTGCTGGCGAATAGGTTGGATCGGTCGGAAATTTGTGAGCTACAATAGATGTACTCAGACCAGTCATGCGGTCGTACGACCTGGAGAATATGTCCCCATATTCTCTTAGAAACTCTGCGTATTCTTTCTTTTCTGATGGTGACAAATGAACGTTGATTCGTGTTTCTTTGATGTTTTTTGCATTCCCTAGGTTAACGACCTCAGTCTCGTCCAGGTTGGATTTAGGTCTGTTCTCAAAATTCTCTACTTCTTTAATAATCTCTTCCGGTATATCATCTTCATCTGAATCTATGTCTGTCTATTGCATTGTTTCGTTGCATGTCACAGTCATTGGTTCATCAATATAAGTAATAGTAATGTTATATAAGTAAAGTAATGAGAGAAAATAATAAGAGTAAGCTTTATAAGAAAACTTAAATGCTTTGATATATTCCATAACTGTTTTTGAACATTGGAGCTCTTTCTTGCAAAAATAAAAAAGCGAAATGAAAGTAAACTAGTAAAATAAAATAGTGCATGATGCTTGTTCAGCCATGCTACCCCGAGGCTCACCGGGCTCTGATGGTTCTGATAGTCCAGTTATTGAGGCATGCTCCTCTGCATACAGCTTGTATGGAAGGGCCTTCCTCCCCCTCCTCCTCGAAAAATACACAACAATCCATGGCATAATCTTTTAAGAACAAATTCCTTACTGCTGCTAGTGCTTTCTCTTCTTCTGACCCATAGATAACTTTGGCCGGTTGGAAAGTCTGTTCCAAATGGGGTACTGGCTGCTCCAATAGGTAGTAAGGACTGTACCATAGTGGCGACCAGTGGTTGAATTCCTCCCAAGTATATGCATATCCCAATCCAAAGGTGGTGCCATGTTTCTTGAACTTGATGGGCTTAGCGATTCCTTGGAGGTTCTTGCCAAGTCCCTTGCCAGGTTCACACCCGCACCAGTTCAATATGCTTTCAATTTTGTTATCCCACTATTTTTCTTTATCAACGGTGTTGACTCTCTCGATGTGGTGGTAAGTTTCCCTGCCTATCCTTCTTTTGCCTCCAATTGCTGGATTGGTCTGGCGACTGTATATGGGATTTCTACCATCACTGTGAGTGATCACCTCTTGGTGATTCCACTCAAACTTCACTTCCTGGTGTAGTGTTGGTGCTACGGCCCTAGAGGCATGAATCCATCTTCGTCCCAACAACAGAATGTAAGATGTCGGTACGTCTATCAGTTGGAAATCAACATCAATCTAAGTAGGCCCCATCTGCAAACACAAGTTAATTTCCCTAATAGTAGACCTTTGAGAACCGTTGAAAGCTTTGACGTTTATGGCCCCGTCCTTGATCTCATGCAGCCCTTTTCCCAATATCCTGAGTGTTACCAATGGACAAATGTTGAGACTGGACCCCCCATCGACCAGGATTCTGGTGATAAAATAATCTCCACATTGCACGGTGATGTGCAATGCCTTGTTGTGACTCAATCCCACCGGTGGCAGCTTATCTTCATGAAAAGTGATTTTGTGACTTCCTAACACTTGCCCTACCATGTTATCCATCTTTCCACCGGTGATGTTACTTGGTACATATACCTCACTTAGCACCCTTAACAAGGCATTCTTGTGTGTATCAGAACTTTGTAGCAAAGAAAGGATAGAAATCTGTGCTGGTGTTTTGTTTAGCTGATCAATGACTGAGTATTCTTTGGCTTGTATCTTTCTCCAGAGATTGTTGGGCCCAATTTTAGTGACGGTTAGCCGACTAGAGGCCTGCTTGCTTGACTCAGCCAAATGCTTCGGGGGTATAAACCCTGAACTTGACCTTTCCCTTTCTTCTTGCCTTAATTGTGGAGTCCCATGGTATAGGCTTTGTATGGAACGGTGTTATGGCTGACATTGCCACTGGAATCGGTGTGGCTATCTTTACACCAAATGAAATAGGCTTTTCAGGTGGTAAAACCGCAACTTCAAAGGATATAAGTATGTTTAATGATGACGTAAACTCAAACTCAATCGGCGTTGGCGTCTTTGCAGAGGGTGGTGCTTCAAACTCGAGTGGCATGGACATGTTTACCTCGGCATCCCCAGAAGGCTGAATCTGGACCACAATCGGATTGAGGGTGACTACTGGCTTCTTTGGATCGTCGCCTTCCGTGATTAAACCGATTGATCCCTTGGGGTCCCAGTAATCCTCTATCTCGATCATGTGAACACTGCCACCCTTGTGGTCTGGTAGAGGGTTTTTGCGGACATTCGGAGTAGGCTCATTTGCTACAATGATCTTATTGTCAATCAAAGTCTAGATATTATCCTTCAGAGAGCGGCATTCATCAATGGTATGTCTTTTCATGCCGGAATGATATGCATAGGATTTATTTGGGTTGACCCACTGAGAAGGGTTTTTTGGGGTTATGGTAGGGATAGGGGTGACATAACTAGCAGCTTTGAACCTTTCGTGCAACTAGTCAATTGGTTCAGCAATGGCGGTATACTATTTGGGAGGTCTTCGATCGAAATTTGGTCGAGGTCTAGGGAAGTTTTACCGTGGGGGAGGTGATTGATAGTGGGATGGATGGGTATTATAGGCTTGGTAAACATGTGATAGTTGGGAGTATTTAGGTGAAGTGGGCTGATATGCGGGAGGTGGAGGCGACTGATAAGTGGGTGGCAAAGTTTGGTAAATAGGTGAAGGTGCTTGGTAATTTGGGGTAGGCTAATATATGATTAGAGGTATCGGGTATGTTTGGTATTTGATAGGGGATTTGGTCCTATGTGTAACCATTACATCACTTACGTCCCTTTTCTTGGACGTACCACTAGACTGCAAAGCCTTATTGGTAGCTTGCAAGGCTTAAAAGTTCGTAACCATACCACTCTAGATGCCTTCCTCGATCCTTTCTCCTAGCTTGATGATGTCAGAAAACTTGTGATACTCGATCGGTATCAGCCTCTCATAATACTGTGGGTCTTAGGCCCGAATGAAGAATTTGTTCATTTGCTCTTCTTCCAAAGCAGGCCTAACCTTAGCAACTTCTGATCTCCATTGAGTAGCATACTCACGGAAGGTCTCTATAGGTTTCTTCTTCATGTTTTGGATATAGAACACATGTGGCGTGTTCTCTGTGTTGAACCTGAATCTGTCCATGAAATCAGACGCCATGCTTACCCAGCTCGACCACTTCTTCGGATCCTGGCTAACGTACCAAGATAAGGTGTCTCCCTTGAAGCTCCTCATGAAAAGCTTCATGATGATTTTCTCGTCTCTTCCCACTCCGACCAACTTGTCACAATATGTTCTCAAGTGAACCCTGCGATCCCCCGTACCATCAAACATTTTGAACTTGGGAGATTTGTACCCCTCGGGCAGTTCGACATCGGTTTATATGCACAGATCTTTATAGTTAGCCCTGTAATTCCCTTACTACCTTCAACGCCTTGAATACTGCTAGTCAACCTTTTAAGCTCTTTTACCAGATTTCTAATGAGAAAGTCCTCATCATTGGACTCGGGTGTACTTGAGATGGGCTGGGTGGAGTGTGGTATAGTCTCCACGTAAATGTTGGGTGTGGCAGTGGTCATTTGTGAAGTTTTGGGTTCTAGGATGATGAGTGGGTGTTATTTGAAGTATGAAAGGTATTGCAATGGTGGTGAGGAGCGAGATGATTTTGTTGCTTTAGGATTATTTGCGAAGGTACATGATTCTGACTATTTGGGAAAGTAACCTCTGGAGTGATGAGGGAAAATGACAGACTTGCCGAATTCCGGACTTGATCAAGTTCTTCCTGAAATTTTAACAGCTTTTGTTCCAGTTGGGATGTTGTCTCCTTGGTGACCTCTACCCATTCAGTTGAGTTGTTCAAATCTTCCATTTTCCCTTGTTTTTGTGTCTGACAGGACTGGGAGGAGGAGTAGGTGGAGGGCCCTTGGATCTTGTAAAATATGATGATGTTGCCAGAGTTCACGAACTAACCTTTGGGGAGGGGAATAAACAAAAAATAAAAACAAAAGGTAACAAGTCAGTGAGGGATATAAAAAAATGTTGCAACACTTAAACACATAATACTGAAATGTAAAGCGCGTCCTAATTTTGGGGACCTCATTGTGCCCGAGGTAGGCCTAGTGACACACTTAGAATGCTAAATGCCTCATTTTATTGATAAAAGGTAGACGAATCCCAAAACGACAGTAAATAACAAGAAAATAAAAGTCACTAATGGCCATTGGCCTTATTACATCTTATAGAGCGAAAATGGAAATTCCTATCTATTTGGTCCCGGAGGGACCTTCCCCAGACTCAGAATTGTTGGCTCCCTCAAACAGCTCTCCCAACTCGCGCAGTCCTAGTAGAAAGTAAGCTCTAGCCAGATTTTCGCCTTCATTTCCTTCAGCAATCCGATAGTCTGCGACCGTCCTCAAAAACTTCTTTTCCAATTCTGCTATACCCCGCTCCAAACAGACTAGTCGTTTGTTGGCGTTGACAGCCATATCTTTCCATTCTTCAATTAGTTTTTGATTGGCTTCTTGTATTTCACGGTGCTCATTTTCGCATTCTCGAATCCTCTTGTGCAGTTGGTTGTACATGAACTGTGCCTCAGACTTTTCATCGATGATCCTGTGACCTCAAACAAACCCGGGTTGACCCAGACCATTATGATTGTCCTCCAGCCAGCCTGAATAGTATGGGGTACAACCAGCATGGTGTCTGTCTGGTTTGATGGTGTCCTTTCCCAAGACAATTTTGCAATGCCACATATATTAAGCCTGGTACCTGTGGGGACTATCGTCATTTTGGAAGTCAGCTCGGAAGTGACTCATCTTGTCAACCCTTGGTATAACCTGCTTCCTGCCAGCCTGTCTCATAACTTAAATAGGGACATAAGGGTAGGTCCCCCTCAAACCGATCAGTAACAGAAATGGTGCATCCCTAGATCGAACGATGAATTATTCATTAGGGAACCACTCGAACATCCACTGTACCCGGTCTTCAGTCAAATTATCAAAGAGTTCGACCCATTCTCTAGAATTCTCCAGTTGGGCGAACATGTTGGGCATGTAATTCATTCGCTTTGGGTAATGAAAGGCAATATGATCGTCCCAGTCCCTTCGATAGATTTCCTGTCGGTACTCGCCCCTTTGGAGATGTTCCATGAGCCAAAGTTAAAGTAGCAGGTTACAACCCTCAAAATGTTTCGCTTCCTGTTGACACCTTTCTAGGGCTCGGTATATTTCTACAATGACCATTGGCACAAGACGGAATGGTTGTCCGTCGATTCCTTCCATTAGAGTTTTGGTGACCATAGCTAGCCTGGTATGGATTCTTTCTTTCTTTATTGGAAACACTATCATTCCCAAGAAACAGGACATGCAGACAAAGACCCTTCGATGAATATGTCTTAATTATGTAAGGGCGAACTCGTCAAGATAAGTATGGTAAGATTTGTTGTGCCCGTACCCCTCGTACAAGTAGCCAAAGGGAATGTATGACTCTTTAAAACATGTCAGGTCTGGATTCTTCTTTAGACCCATCATTTTTAGAAAACCTCTACCTTTGCAATTTTATGGAATTAATAAACCCAGAGTTTCCCACAGTATACCAGCTAACCCTCCTATTTCCTCGAGCAGGGGTGTCATTTCAATGTCTTCGAAGCGGAACACAGAACTATCACCATACCAGAATAGAGTAGCAGCTTCTATGATTTTGTTGTCGGATTGAATTTCCAAGAGAGAGGGTAGGTTCCCCAAATATTTCCAGATGAGAGTCTGATCGCTGGAGTGAAAATCCTTCCACCAACTTAGTAGTTTGGGGTAGATATTGGTGACCATGTCGAATCTGGGGACTTCGTGCCTCATATTTCTGCAAGACAAAAGTGTTAGGCCCTTACCCCCAGCAAACTCGACTATTACATATTAATAATTGGCATAACAAGCATTTAGTTATCCAAATAAATGCACAAAACATGGTAGCGTCCGTTTGGGTTTCAAGGAAACCCGGTGGACTTTGGACAAGGCTATCTTAAAGAGTCATTATGCGGACAACATAACTGACTCAGCTAGTTTGACCATGATGCATGCACAATTGAAAAGAGTAAGGTTGCTATGGGGTATTAGACTAGTAACCTTGAGAGGATAACTCAAGAGGGAAAGATGCGGAACCGTCGACTACACCGTTGATCGGCTGGTTTTACCATAAATGTGCCTTTGTCGGATTTAGGGGTGATATATTGGAAGCGTTGCTATGGTATTTAGTTTTTCACGAGTGGAATATGATGTTGAAAACATGCTTATGAACTAATTAAACAAGTTGTCGTGTATTTGCACGTTCATAGAAATAATAATTACAATAATTTAAAAACGGTAATACAGGAATGCAGTAATGGAAAGCAGAAAAAGAAATAATGAAAGAAAACAAAAGACAAGTCAATTTTATAGTAGAAGAGGAAATTAAATGCTTAAAGAGATTAAACAAGTAAAGGCATATAAAAAATATAAAGTCATAGTAATAGATTGAAATGGTAAAAGCCTAAAAGATATCCACAACAGAGTCACCATGCTGTCACGCCCCCTTTTTCATTTGCGAAATCGGGTTTATGACATTTGGAAGGACAATTCGTTCACTTTTGGAAATTGGGTTTAAGAGAATTGAAGAGTTGCCACCTAATGATTTAAGTGCATTAGGACATTAAGAAGGGGTTTCGTTTGGATAACCAGAGATTGGGTAAGGGCTTGAAATTATTTCAAGGGGAAGGTGTTAGGCACCTCTCAGAATCTACTAGTGTGGTTCCCGGCCAAGCTATTGTTGTGACTTAAAGTACAAATAAAACATAGGCAAGTAAGACTTTCAAATAAGAGGGGATTTTCACATAATAGTGGCAAACAGATGAAGTTAAAAAGAAACGAAAAAAGCTGAATTTTGAGAAAATAGTTTGAAATTTGAAAGTAAACAATGAAATAAACAAGTAAAGGGAAGAGGGTCCCAGGTTTGTAAATAATATGGATCACCCCACACAACACCCGGTAATCACTTATACACGTGGTGTTATCGCGTGGTCATCATATCCATATCTACCCTTTCCCACCCCGTAAAGGTATTAAAGAACGGAATAGTCTCGTTTTCTTATAGCATGCTATTACCCGCCCCAATCCTATCAGTCCCGGAGGCATTTGGGACTACTAATCCTAAATGGAGGGGATGTTGGGATTATTTGTGGTTTAAAAAGGTTAAAATACTAAGGCAACAATCAAAACATATATAGAAAGTTTGGGGAGAAGCATATAAACAAATAACAAGGCTCAAACATACTTCATTTAAACCAGAATAAGCACATAGTTTAATATGTCTTACACGTATTGTTTAAGGTCTAATTAAAACTTAGTAAAGAATTTGCGGTGGACTGATTTATTACATAGTTTAGATAGGAAGCCCGACTAAGGCCTGCCTGCTGGTTGTAGTTAATAAAATCCGATTCAGTTTATAAACTTATCCCATGGTTTTCCTAGGTGTTAGACGGAACCTATAGGCATGATATCTACTTATTTTGAAGAAGAAAACTAATTGCATGTTGATTTAGGTAAAATAAAGTTGCCAGTTTAAAAAAAACACAAGTTCTGCCATTGGTAATACATTATTACTGCTAGTTTTTTAACTTACCGACGAGTGAGGCGATTTAGATTTGAATTAGAACCCCTATAGGCATGCTTTCTATGTGTTTGCCAACTTAAAACACTGTCATAGACAATAGAAGAGTAGAGAAATTCTACAACATGATATCTAAGCGTTGCGTGATATCTGATTATATATTTCTTTTTTTAGTTATTAGGACCTGTAGACAAGTTTGCCTAGTGAAAAGCAGGCATGCAAGAATCAGAAAGGACCTATAGACATAATTTCTACGCGCGTGTGCAGAAGCTATAGACATAATATCTACATGAAAGTGCAGGATCCCTATAGGCATGGCATCTAAATGAGAATGCAGAAGTCCCTATAGTCATGGCATCTAAATGAGAATGCAGAAGTTCTTATAGACATGGTAGCTAAATAAGAATGCAGAAGGTCTTATAGACATGGTAGCTAAATGAGATGCAGAAATCTTATAGGCATGGTAGCTACATGAGAAATGCAGGAGTCTTATAGGCATGGTAACTACATGAAAAATGCGGAAATTAGAGATTCCTATAGGCAAGTTATCTACCTTTTTTCCATGCATGGTTACCCCTCCCTTTTCACTAACCATCCCCAAAAATTTATTACAAAGTTATTGCAGCCAAATGAAAATAAAGAAAATACATCATAAATTGAAAATTACAACCAAGGAGAGCCTGATTCAGACTTCCTGTCTGAATTATGAGTAAACCAACTCCAAAGATCATATTTCAAAACCCTTTCTCTCATTTGGGTGTGTCAGAGTTCCCAAAGAGCCTCACATGGACTCGGGGCAGTGCTTACATCCCAAATACATTACCAGACTAGGACAATAGTGTAGTGAGGAAGGGCCAGCCATTAAGTATCCAAGTTCAGAGGGAACTCAAGGTCCCAAGGCAAGGCTCACAAGAGGGGGCAGAACTTAGGAACTAAGAGAGAGTGCAAGTGCAGAATTCTGGAAGGGGAAAGGAAAAGGGAAAATTTCACATTAATATACACTGAGGTATAGGGAACGGGGGGTGGCAAGAGATAAAAGCAGGACAGTGGGCATAACCCAACAATGAGAGATGCTGGCACACCCAAAAGCATACTGGAAAATATTGTTTGGAGGTTAGGATCCCCTGAGGGATCAAGTTTAATCCATAGACAACAACTTGTATATTTCCATATTTTAAACTGTAACTCAAAGCACATAAAGGGAATAGGGAAGAGGAGTCCATAACAGAAACAAGTATAAGAAAATCAACATGCCAGTTTAGGTATTTAAAGAAGCATAGAACTGGAAAGCTATAAGTAAACACATTGTGGTGATGCTAAAAATTAAAATTAGGATATACTAGTTATCGAGAAACAAATAAGGAAAAGAAGTAGTCTTGTGAATGTCAGAATGCAGACCAGAAGAGAGAGTTCTATTATGTGAGAGTGAGAAATCAGAAGTGAAGGATTGTTAATTATAGTAGTGGAGGATTATTAAAATCGTGTCTGCTTTGTGTTAAAAAGTCATGCATTTATAGTGTGAAAGTCATGAGAAAATAAGGTAAGAAAATAATTGAAGACTGATTGTAAATCAATTACATAAGACTCCATTTAATTAAGGAATTCAGATTCAAACGGGTAAAACCACTTAAGGAAAGTAATTAAATAAATACTTTGTGTAAAGCATGCCATTGAGGGCAAATAAATAAAGTTTATTTAAGGAAAAGGTCTTTGAAATATACGGTTGTACAATTTAAGGAAAGAAAATCAATTAACAGCCAAGAAATCTAAGGCCAGAGATTTTGTATGAATGAACCAAGTCAGAAAGATGGGAAAGATTTTTAACTTAAGGAAAATCAACAAACAAATCAATTAGACCTATTTAAAAGGAATTCTGAATTATCACAAGTTTGAAAACCTTTTTTTGAATAAAGATTCATCACATATAAAAGTATACAGACACGTTAAACATGAAAGAAACATGTCATGCCCTTGTAAAATCAATAGAAAGAATCCAGTGTAGAAGAGATTAGCAAAAGGTTCAACATCGTATGAAGAAAAAGGTGTCCAAACCCAATTCAAAGATTCAAAAATCAGTCTGAAAGAGTTAAGGGTGCTAAAAAATAAAACCCTAGTTCACATAATCAAACCTTGGCAGAATCCCCAAATTCTAGGGTTTCCACCTTGAATCAAATACAGAGATGAGGAGGAAAGTAGTCGAAACAGGTTCTGAGGTTTCCTTCAGAAACCCATGAGAAAACATACAAACACAGTTGAAAGATTCAAAGAACATAATGGAAGATACTGGAAGAAACATGCTTTTTTAGAAGAAACTTAAACAAGGGTTAGTAGAAGGAAAATAGCAAAGAACACAGTAGAAAGGTATAGTATGGCAAGACATAGTAGAAGAAATACCAGAACATAGTAGAAAGCATATGAGAACATAATAAGGAAAACATGGTAGAAGAAACACAAACGTGGAGCATATAGAACACAATAAAGAACATTCAAGAACGGAGTATAAAACTCAGTAAAAGAACATGGTACAAAAAAAGCACAAAAACACAGTAGAAAGCATACGAGAACATGATATTGGAAACACAGTAAGAGAAACATACAAGAGCATGATACAGTAGAGGCAAATACACACGAATGACAAAGAAAATGTTAAAAAATACTTAAACAATTTTCAGGAAACCCTAGATCAGAAAAGAAAGGTTTTTTTGAAAGTACTTTTTGAAAGAAAAGTTAGGGAAATCATTTGAAAACTCAAAGAGGGCACATATACACAATGAATCTAAAGAAATCAGAGAGAGCCTCGAAGGGTTAGGGTTTCAGAAGAATCCTAGAAATGAGAAAGGCTTTGAGAGGTTACTGATCTGAGTCGGAGAAGTTAGAATCATGCTTAGAAGACCTGGATACACCGGAGCAAGGCTAGAAATGGCCATGAAACCTCGAGCCGACAAAGGTCTGGGTGAAAACCTTCGAGGTCAAACCTCAAATCTTTAGGTATCAAGTGTGTAAGAGCAAAGGGATGTGAGTTTAGGACCTCACAGCTCAGGAAGCCATGGTTTCTAATGGGTTTCACGACGGAGGTGGTAGGAGACGATTAGGGTTCTAGGAATATTCAAGAGAGTTTGAGAGAAAAGGGTGTTTAGAGGCGGCTGATTAAGTGAAATGATTTAGGGTTGGGGGTTTGGGAAATTAAAAAGGAATGGAAGAATTGTGGCAGTTGATCATTTTGATCAACGGCCTGGATTTATTGAGGAGTCGGGCGGGTTAGATCAAATGTGTCAGGGGTTAGGTAATTTAGGAATTTGGCTGGTCCAGTTGAGATTGAAATTGGGTTAATTGGGGGGGGGGGGGTTGATTTGGGATACAATTGAACTGAAATAGGGCTAGTATTTTTTATTTTTTTTTGTAAATTATACTACTAGGCGTGCCTAGTAGTTTTTTATTAATAATAAAACAACAAAACCACAAAGGAAGAGTACATGTAAAGGGGGCATGGACCTTACCTTACTAATCCTATTGAGGCAAAGAAAACAACCTCATCTTCTAGCAAGCATGTAAAAAATAGGAACTTGAAAGTACCAAGTACTCTATGATCGCCATCGAGTTTATAACACACTCTATGATGCTATTACAAGTGATGATGCTTTGAAAATGGTAAACTAAAACAATGTAGACATTAGAGTGTTTCCCTCATTTATCAAACTTGTGAGTTCTTCAATTTGAACTTCCTTAAAATCCTCTTTAACTGTCTTCAAATAATCTTCAAAATTCTTCATTTCTTCTCGGATCTATTAGACCTCGTAGAAGTGGAGGTGACAATCCCTTTTTTCTTTGTCACTCTCATTGGGAGTTGCCTGCGTGTTATTTCTTGAGTCACTTTCTTTTTTCCACTATGCTTAGGAGAGAAATCTCCAATTGCAGCCGCCTCTTCCGGACAAGAATCTTCTTTTGCTTCGTCGGAGATGGCAACACGTAAGTTGGCCTCAAGTTTTTGATTAGCTTCCTCTTGTATAAAAAGACACAATGGTTCATTCCTTTTCAATCTCATTACACTACATGGTTCATGTCTCTTTCCCGCTGAAAATTTCAGCATCTGTGTCGTCATTTTTGAGCCAGATGAAAATGAACTTTTGTGTGATTTTGGACTGACCAAAGCATACAATAATGCACGGTCATGGTCTGAGATCAAACCCTTGTTTGAAATGTAACCTGACTATTTAAAACTCTCCAAGTCTACTGCTGCGATTTTCAGAAGTTGTTGCTGCTCAGACGTAAGGGTTGATGGACTAACTTGCCTTGTATATGACGATATTCCTTCCTTGTGTTGTTGTCCCTATTTTGGCATCTGAATTACTGAATGTGGACTATTTTCAATTAGCTGTAGCTGTCCCATATTTGGTGCTGCTTCATGTCGATCACAAAGAGTAGTATGAGTGTTCACAATTTGCTTCTGCCTTCCAGATTTCTTGTTTGCTGCCTTTGCCTTCGAGCTAGTAAGCATTGTGCTCTCTTCAATTTGTAGACTGCCAGTAGTCTGCTTCTACTGTCCATCCATGAAGCTAGTCGGAAAATGTTGTTGTCATATCTCATTCCCCCAAGATCACTCAAATCAATTTGTGCAGTAGTATGCACTGTAGCATCAGCTCCACAGGCATGAGTTTTAACAATTTTTTGCGCATGTTTTTCACCTTGTTGTGTATTTTGATCCTTGTTGAGCAACTGAATATCACTGTCTATTGTTTGCTCTTGAATAGCGGGATTATTAGTACGATTCACACTTTGTTCTTCTTCTCCATGTTCATCTTCTTCCCCTTTATCTATATCAAATCCATCATCAGCTTCATTAAATTCACCTTCTTCCTCTGAATAATGTTCAGTTGGATCAATCCACACTTTTGTTTCACCCAACTGTATTTTCTCGACTAGACTACTAGGCTCGTGAGTGTCCAGAGAAATATCTTTGCAAGATTGATTGTTTCCACAAAAGGCTTTGTTAACCCATTGATCTGTGGATTCCTTTATATCATTACCTTCTTTCCCATTTTCTGTAGGAGCAGTACATTTACCTTCCCCAACCTTTTTCCATGTTTGATTAAGAATAAAATCTTTTGCTGCTGGATTGAGATTTCCAATAGAGTTTATAGGACTGAAGTTATTATCCATTGCCAACTTAGCAATGTTTTTTGGGGTTTTGCATTCACCCAGCAACATCAGTTTATTTCCTTCGTTAACATCACATTGTTCCATTTCTAGAATTGCAAATTTGTTCAATGTTTGAAACTGAGTGGCTTGATCGTCTTCGATCTCCACTAGTGCCAATTTATTTATAGACTTGTTCTTTTCTCCTAATGCATTCAATATTGTTAACTCCTGTCCAGTCAAGCCTTGAGCAACATGTTGATTATTGACAGATTCCACACGGTTATCCTTCACCTGTTTCCATTGTTCTCCCATATTTCCAGCAGCTTTTTGTCCATTTGAGATTAAAAGATTTCCTTTAGCTGAAGTTATCCTTTGTTTAGCAGTACCTTCAGCAGCCCTTCCCAGTTGTTTAGCCAAAATGGCATTCAAGATTTCCCTCGCATCTCCTTTGTATTTTTCAATATCAGTACCTTGAGCTTCTCTATCTGATTGTGATTTACTTATTATCTGCAACATCATCCTTTATCATACTGGCTTGCTTTTCGACTCACTCGGGATGCAATCGCCAACATTCTATTTCATTGTGGCCTTGAAGCTTACACTCCTTGCAATACTTCGGCAACATGTCATATTGAACTTTTACCCATTCTGTCCTTGCACCTCCAATACTTTCATCGTCAATGTCCATTTGTATCTTCTTAGGTCGGTCAGCCAATAAATCAATAAGAACTTTTACTCTCGCGCAACTCGGCCTAGTTTTGTTCATTTTCCCCGCATCTAGACACTGTGGCCTCCCCACTGCTGTGGCTAGTGAAAATAGATTTTCCTTCACATAAAAAGTAGGCAGCAGTCCAGGGAAGGAGATCCAAGCCACCGCCATCGCCATCGGAGTTTCTTCGCCCACCTTAAATTTTGCATCGTAGATAAGAGTACACAATTGGTATTCATATCCGTCTTTGGCTTTGATGTAATATATACTCCTCGATGTCAAATCTAGGAAGTCTTGCCACAAAGTTAATCTAATTAAACATGCGTTTCTCTAGGAAATTCGATATTGGATCGGAATCATTCTACGAAGTTCTTGAATCTCCGGGGATCCATAAGATAATTTTCCAACCACTGCATATTGAAGTTCCTCGATGACATTCATCCTCTGAACTTATGCTTCTGTGAATTTCACAATTGGTTGGTCATTCAATACAGTAGCTTGTCAAAACTGAATGGGTTGCATCGATGTTGCATCATTTGCCATAGCTGTTGTGTTCAAAGTGCTGGGTTTCATGATTTTTGAGTAGTCTAGAGGTTGTGGATTGATGTTTGTTATTTTTTGTGGTTGGGTGTTGTTGGATGAAGGCTGACTAGCCGGTAAAGATAGCTGGTCACCATCCATCGCGGCCATGGCAGCTCAGTTCGCCAGGTTTTCTCGCGATGAACAGTGATTCGTAGTCACTGTTTGACATTGTTCATGTGCTATTCAACACTGTTTGGCATTGTTCACGCCACTGTTTGGCACTCCTTGAGAGAAAAAATTCTAGAGAGAGAATTTTTTTGGGGTTTAGAAATTCATTGCATTTATAGGGCTAGTATTTAAATAGCCACTTTTTCACTTTTTATTTTATGAAAATAGTAAAATAATTTCTGGAAATAAATTAAAGGTGCTAAATTAATTAATAATATATAAATATTAGATTAAAAATACTGGAATCAAATTTGTAATTATAAACACAATTAATTCTTAAAATAGGCTAATATTGCAATTATATGCAATTTAGCTTTAAAAATACTAAA
This sequence comes from Nicotiana glauca, assembly GCA_026770625.1. NCBI lineage: Eukaryota > Viridiplantae > Streptophyta > Magnoliopsida > Solanales > Solanaceae > Nicotiana > Nicotiana glauca. The sequence continues at coordinate 4,586 of MU673681.1, read as the reverse complement.
TAAATTTTTTAAAATGTGTAAAATTTATCTTAGCTATATCTTGGGATAATAAATTAAACACAAAAATGATAATTTGAGTAATAATTATTGGTTTTTGTCAAATGATAATTTGAGTAATAATCATTATCCTTTTTCCCAACAATCAAGCAATTGAGTGTATAATCAGATAGTGCAAGTCCGCACATAAGTCAGCCCCTCGGGCACAGCACTCCATTAATAAATAACACTAGGGTATCTGATAACAGTGCAAGAAATAGCATGGATGCCAATTATATGAGAGTGTTGAATGTCATGCCACGTAGCACAAACAGGAACCAATGCATGAATGCAATTCAATGCACATGACTGTTGCGGCGCGTAACCCGATCCATTTGGGTACCCGCGCTCACTGTGGGGGGTTCAGACTCCGGAGGGAATCCTATGGCCCAAATGCAATATCAATATCACACCGCTGAGGCGCGCAGCCCGATCCATCCTCAGTCCAGAAATGCACACATAACATTGCTGCGGTGCGCAGCCCGATCCATGCTCAGTCCAGAAATGCACATAAGCCCCTTGGGCAATAGTAAAATAGCAGTTCTCAGCTCAAAACGTCAGTAAAATCTCATTTAAGTTTTCAAATCTTAGAAAGATTGCTGAGTTTGCAAAACAGTATTTAAAACCTTGGACCGAGATCATATAATATGCAAAGTAACGCAAAAAAACAGTGATATCAATCCCTGAAGGATTCAAATAATCGGCACGAAGCCCAAAACATGGCAATCAGCCCAAATCATGATAGCATCAAGTAGGTTTCAGTCAATCATGCAGTAAAATCAACAACCGGGACGGGCCAAGTCACAATCCCCAACAGTGCTCTACCCCACGCTCATACATGGCGTGCAAGTCACCACAATACAGCACTATGATGTGCAAATCCGGGGTTTCAAACCCTCAGGATATCATTTACAAGTATTACTCACCTCGAACCGGCGAAATCTCTAGCCCGCGAAGCCTTTGCCCCTCAAACCGGCCTCCACGCGCGTCGAATCTAACCAAAATCAGAGCGAATATATCACAGTATGCCAATGGGATGATACACCATCGAAAACAATCAAAAAATAGCAACAAATCTCGAAACTAGCAAAACCCGAGCCCCGTGCCCACTTCTCGAAAAATTACAAATTTTACCTCAACGGATTCCTCGTCTCGCCACGAGTCCATACATATCAAATTTACCAAAATCGGGGTTCAAATGCCCCCTCAAATCCCCAAATTTTCATTTCATAAACCAAGCCCTATTTCTTCCAATTTTAGGCTTAATTTCCATGAATTTCTAGATGGATTTCACAATAAGAACGAGTTTTAAGTTCAAAAATCTTACCTCCAATCGATTCTCCTTGAATCCCTCTTCATTTTTCTTCAAAAAGCTCTCCAAAAGTCCAACAATGGAGGAAAAATGACCCAAAATCGCGGATGAAATATTTTTAACATTCTGTCCGGGTACTGTAGCTAACACTATGCGATCGCATTAGAGCTTCTACGATCGCATAGAACAAAATTCCCGGGCACTGTAGCTAACCCTATGCGATTGCATAGAACAAAATTCCAGGGCATTGTAGCTAACCCTATGCGATTGCATAGACCAAAATTCCAAGGTCTCAAATTACTCTATGCGATCGCAACACTCCCTATGCGATCGCATAGCACAACCAAACAGCCCCCATAATTCCTTCTATGCGATCTCATGAAACCCTCTGCGATCGCATAGAACAAAGGTTCTCTGCAATTTTTCTGCTGCATTTTTCAACTCCAAAATTCCCGTTAGCCATCCGAAATCACCCCGAGACCCCCGGGACCTCAATCAAAAATATCAACACCTCTTATAACATCATACAAACTTGTTCCAATAATCAAAACACCTCAAACAACGCCAAAACCATCAAGTTACATCGAATTCAAGACTAAGTTCTTCCAAAACTTTCAAAACACACATTCGATCAAAAACCTATCCAAAACACATCCGAATGACCTGAAATTTTGCACACATATCCCAAATCACCGAATGAAGCTACAACAACTCTCAGAATTCCATTCCGACTCCCGAATAAAAATCTCACCTATCAACAGGAAATCGCCAAAACTAACTTCGCTAATTTAAGCCTAATTATACATTGGACATCTTAAGCCACTTCCAATCACGCTCCTAAGTCACAAATCATCTCCGGAGCTAACCGAACCGTCGGAATTCATATCCGATCCCTCTAGCTCATAAGTCAATGCTCGATTGACTTTTCCAACTTAAGCCTTCTTAAAAGAGACTAAGTATCTCATTTCTTATCAAAACCAATCCAAATCAACTCTAACACACCACATACCGATAACAAAACATGAAGAAGCATAAAATGGGGGGAACGGAGCAGTAACACATGAGACGATGGGTGGGGTCGTCACATCCTCCCCAACTTAAACAAACGCTCATCCTCAAGCGTACCTAGAGTCGTACTAGAAGCAACCCAATAGCTGAATGACCTTACCAAGCATATACCCGGGGTGATCTCTCGTCAGCCTATCTCGCATAGGTCTGATAACACAATATAGCTGAAATTTCTTGGTCCATCTAAACCATAAATCGTAGGACCGTATTGCACTTTCCGAAATCATACACAAGATCAGAACCTCACATCTATACTCAAAATGAGTCCGAACCAGCTGTAATAACCTATACCTGCAATCTCCGTGAAATCACATGACATACCACATAATCCAAGCACTCGAAACGATAACTTCTATTCACAGTAGTTACCCACAACAACCAAATATCGATAGAAAACCTCTTATTTAGCTAAAGTCTTATTCCATCACTTTCATATACTGCCAACGATAAATAAAACATGCGATAAACTATAACCATTCCTCAGGTCACCCATACATGAAGCCACTTCCTTGTTAACTAATACCACAATAGATTTTTGGGCCAAACCTCGATATAAACCCTCTAATCAGTTGAAATCACATCTGTTCATATTCATTAATGACTCCAACGATCACCTTGAATTCAACGCACCACTCTGGTGATATGACACCTCATCACAGGCCTAAGCCCCAACTTGCATAATCTACGCACCAATGATGGGCGCTCTGAACATACCCAAATCATGACAAATGACTCAAACAAAAGAGCTGTAACTCAAACTCCTCAGTACCATCACAACACAAGGCTGGGACCCCATCCCATATCATAGAAATGGAATACCTGAACCTACCCTGAAGGGTCTAATCTCCACGTAGCCTCACTACAATGCGCGATCTTATCCAAACGCTGTTACACATGAAGCACCTCAAGTCGCTATGCACAAAATAGACAGCCACGCACAGATTGATGTCTGAAACTAAGCAATCCATCACACCCACGGTGAAGCAAGTAATATACAACATTCAATCCTGAAAGGACACAACTGATGCGCTATTCGTCGAGCACACCCAATACAGACTTTCCTCAGAAGCCAGGAAGCAAGGCATACAAAGTAACATATGGAAAACTTTTCTCAACATCACACTGTTGCGGTGTGCAACCCGATCCAGATAACATACCCGTGGCGGCGTGCCACCCGATCCACACAAATATCTCACATAGGGAGACGCACATCGAGCCAAATTTGCTCACTATAACAAAATACCGAGCATCGGTCGTAAGCATACTGAGTGCATAATGATATCCATTTATAGCGTTGTAAGCTACAAACTCAACTTCCACTATGAATCTCGATAGCACCGCACTATATGGTCCCTCAGTCCGAAAATCATAACGTCTCACAGCACAGAAAAAGCAACTCATAGATCTCCCCATATCACTAGCAGGTTCAATAACGATCGAATCAACCTATCCTTCATCAATACAATTCGGGACTAACCAAGCTAACTCAAGCTAAATACATAGCCACAATGGCCTGCCAACGAACTCAATACCAAGAAGCCTGAAGCTGCTCCTCCTACAATTATAACTCATACCGGAGCTGTACGATATGGTGCCCAGCAACAAATAAATACCGAAATCCAGAATCTCGCCCGGCGACATGCCCGGCCACAAGAAACGCATCCGAAAAAACCTTAATACCGGAACTGAATCAATGGTAGAAACTTCTGCACTGAAATTCGCCACGAAGGCCCAATTAAGAAAATCAATCCTTCCCAGTCATCCGCTAGTCTTTGGAATACAACCACTCTGCTAGAACATAATCCTTTACACTCTANCTCCATATAGCATACGAATCACTGTACCTGATCCCAAATTCCGCAGTATGAATACATATTACACCTCGAGTACCCAATCATTCCACGAAAGATATTCTAAAATTTCTTCTGTGCCATCAAATAAACTCAGATATCAGCAGTCGATTTAGCAAGAAAGTGTCGCAATACTACCAAAGTGTCACGACCCAATTCTCAAACCCGGTCGTGATGGCACCTCTCGTGAAGACAAGGCCAGCCAGGCCATCTCAGAACACCACTTAAAGCAGTTAATCAGTTACATAACAGTTCAAATATGAATTAATCAGTATAAATACAACCCAATACAGCCCGATCGGGGTGTCACAAGTCACGAG
>MU673667.1:12011-46097 GCA_026770625.1 Nicotiana glauca | reverse complement strand
AATCCACGAGTGGATATGTTTTCACAATTGGGGGTGGAGCAGTGTCTTGGAAATCATCCAAACAAACGTGCATCGGCCGTTCTACAATGGAATCTGAATTTATAGCTTTAGATAAGGCCAGTGAGGAAGCTGAATGGCTCCGGAATTTTTTGAAAGATATTCTATTTTGGCCCAAACTATTGGCACCTATATGTATACATTGTGATAGTCAAGCGGCAATAGGTAGGGCAGAGAGCGTTATGTATAACGGAAAATCTCGTCATATCCGATGGAGCCAAAATACCGTTAGACAACTACTCTCTAGTGGTGTTATCACAATTGACTACGTAAAGTCAAGAGATAACGTGTCAGATCTATTTACAAAAGGCCTATCTAGAGAGGCAGTTGAAAGATCATCAAAGGGAATGGGGTTAAAGGCCTACGACAAGTCATCATGGCGGTAACTCTACCTAGCAGACTGGAGATCCAAGAGCTAGGTTCAAAGAGATCAAACAAAGTTATGAGTGACGGTTCAACATAGTCAACTAACTCAATCCATTCTCGTGATGAAGACAATGTTCAAAAATGAGGTAAAGCATTAAGGCTTTTTTGATGAGTCAATAAAGCTTAAAGCTTTTTAATGATTTGCTAAGTCTGGCAGGATATGACCAGATAGTGTGTCTTTAGGATTACACGTTTAGGAATCACCTATGTGAGTGTGAAGTGTAAGCCGCTTCAAGGAGAATGAAAGTAAAGGCCCATTCTCTAAGCGCTCATGAAACCAGGCGGTGTTCATGGCTAAAACGAACACAACCGTGAGAACCATTGATGGTTAAGGATTGATTGTATGACTTATGTTGTCTAGGTATACAACAAAGCTCGATGGTTCAAAGATATCAAAACTATCGATTGACCGGGTATATCCGATATAAGTTCAGTACGAAAAGTTCAAAAGGAAACCTACTTATCCAGATGCAATCAATTCTTGCTTGTAAAACACATACACTTCCGTGCATTCCTTTGAGTTTATAGCCATTCCCCATTCATGTGAGGGATTGTTGGGTTTGTTATTAATAAATAATAACAAAAGAAGTGTTAATGGAAAATAATGGGAAAAGAAATGGAGGAAAGTAAAATTTTGAATGAGTTCATTTCACTTATGCACTTTGTCCCTCATTGGTAAAAGGAAATAAAATCTTTGTGTATATAAAGAGAAGCTCATCTTTTAGCTCTTAAAGAGCTAAGAAGAAGGCAAGCCTCGCGCCGTCGTCGTCGTCGCTCGCTCGGCTCGGCTTCGGCTTCGGCTTCGGCTTCGGCTTCGGCTTCGGCTTCGGCTTCGGCTTCGGATTCGGATTCAGATTTGGATTTGGAAAAGATCGATTGATTGATTAATCTTTTTGGACAAAATTCTTTTCAAATATTTAATTAATTAATTAATTAAAGAAAATTCAATCCGAAATAACCCATGACCCGCAACCCGGTCCGGTCCGGCCCATTTTTCTTTCTCGGATTATTTTAAATCCGTTTTATATTTCCCGCAATATTTTGAATAGCCATTCCTGTTCCAACAGCTATGGCTGTTCTGAAAGGTTGCAAACCTCTTCAGAAACAACACCAAGTTGGCTATAAATATACCTCCACATCCCAGAATATTTACTTACGAAATTTTCTGATTATCTTATTCTTCTTCTTCTTCTTCTTCTGCTGCACTAAAATTCTAGTGTGTTTTGCTGCCATCGAGTGGTTCGCTGATCATCGGCGTTTTTGGTACTAACACTCTGGTGAGTTAAATCGTTCTATCCTGGGAGGATATATTCCATAACCTCGGGTACTTGAGGGGAATAATTTCCTTAAGGAAACACAGTGTATTCAGTGGGCTCGATTTGTTCCTATATCGTTTTTCAGAATTTATTTTGAAGAAGTTTAAATACTATTTTCGAAATATAATTTCTACTAACTTTCTGTTTCTGTTTTTCAAAAAGTTTACTGGTTTATTTATTTATAGTAATACAGATATATAACAAGCGTTTGAGCACAATCAAAGTTAAATATTGAACAAGAACAATCTTTCAAGATTATATTATGAAGAATCGACTATGGTATAGCGGGACTATTCTTTGTAGATACCTCCGGCGGAATCGAAATAATTTTTTTATGTCATGCATTACGTGCAAATATCATATCAAGAGGTACGGTACTTTTAGCAATAATAACAAGTGGTGTACCAACAAAGATTTCATTATGAAGTCATTCATTTTAGATTTGATATACCTCTTCAAACAATTGAAATAACCATCACAAATATAATAAAGCGGATCAATGATGCCAAATTTAAAAAGAAAACATAATTGATAATATGTGATGAAGAGCTTATGGCTAAGTGTCAAATGATCAAAGCAATGCCCGAAGTTATTTAGATATATTAAATATTAATGAATCGTTTGGTAAAAAATTAATGGTTTGGGAGGTAATTTCTGTCAAGTACTGCTAGCAGTACCTATAAATAATTATTTGCCGTGTTGGTCAATGAGAAAATCCATCCTTAAAAATATTAAAAGCGTATCAACTTGCATATGTAAACGGATGTTGCTTTCCAAATTAAATTCAGATTAACTTCATTATACGTTAGACTATATGTTATGTGAAATATATTTCGGATGCCGGTATCATTTAATTTGAAAATATATTATATTGTTCATGTGTCATTATTAACGTGCGTTCATAAATATAAATTTTAAAAATACGAGTATAGATTAAACAGGGCGACCAAATAAGTCGCGGTGCCATTTTACGAATTTCAGTCCTTCTCGGGTGGAAGAGGCCCAAGCTAGGAAACGATAAAGAAAGGCCCAGTGTTTGGAACTCAAAGGTAAATATTCTATTTTTGAGCGGACAGCACGGGGACACAACCTCAATAGTCGCGTCACCGCCGTCGCTTCTCCGGTCTAGGCTTCCGATCATGAGCTCGTCCTCCGATCAACTTCCTCCACTTACACTTCGCACCGTTTCTATATCATACTCCGAACTTAGGGACAGAAACGTCGATTTATCGGCAAAAATAGAACAAGGTTTTGGGCCAAATGGTCTTGGAATTCTCTCCATATCAGAGGTTCCTGGTTATTCACTATGGCGTAAGAATCTCCTCCAACTTGGTCCCAGGTTAGCTAACCTTCCTGAAGATGTGAAAAGAGAACTTGAAGACCCTAATAGTAGGTATAATTTTGGATGGAGTCATGGAAAAGAAAAACTCGAATCAGGAAAATTAGATCTTTTAAAAGGATCTTTCTATGCAAATCCAATACTAGATGTACCTACAACAGATCAATCCCTAATTGAACGGTATCCATCATATTGCGGGTCAAATATTTGGCCTCGTAAGGTTTTGCCCGAATTGGAAACAGCATTTAAAACCCTTGGAAAGTTGATACTTGATGTAGGATTGCTCTTGGCTTATCACTGTGATCGCTACGCAAAGCTAGAGGGTACTGACTGCGGACTTGAACGTACACTAGTCCGCTCTAGATGTCATAAAGGTCGTTTGCTTTACTATTTTCCAGCGCAGCATGGGCAGCAGACTGTTGCTGCCTGTGATTCCATGTCATCTTGGTGCGGATGGCACACGGATCATGGTTCACTTACAGGTCTTACACGTGGCATGTTTTCGAGAAATGGTGTAGGAGTAGTTTGCCCTGATAGTGCTGCTGGCCTTTACATAAGGACGCGAACTGGGGAAATAGTTAAAGTGGAATATGGGGAGGATGAAATAGCATACCAAATAGGTGAAACAACTGAGATTCTCTCAAGTGGTAGGCTTTGTGCGACACCACACTGTGTTCGGGCACCACAGGGTGAGGGTGAGGCTGCAACTGGTGTTGATCGTACCACGTTTGCATTATTCATGCAACCTGATTGGGACCAAAAGCTTAATTTTCCAGAGGAGGTGCATATTCATAGGGAATTGATTCAATCCAATGGATCTCTTACTTTTGGAGAATACACTGAGAAGCTCCTTGACAAGTACTACCACCTCAAGATGTAAAAATAGTTGTTATGGGAGTAGATTTGAAAAGCTCCTTCACTCTGATCTAGGATAGATACATCCAGCAGTATGCACTATGCAGACACTTGCTTATAATTGCAAAGGAGATCTTCTGAAATGGGGTTTCGACATTCTGATAAAGACAGGAGAAAAAAGGTCAATGTAGTACAAGCTCTTGTCCTTCTTACTATAGCTAGTTGATTAGGTCTTGGTAAATCATGCTTTCAACATCTTCATGTACTCGAAAGAACCATATTTTGATGTATATGTGGAATAGTAGCAGTTGGTTTACCAAAACTAAAACTCTATTCTTGAGCTTCTATTCAATTCTAGAAAACCTTTTTTATTCCAAATGTTTTCATAAAGCATTTGAAAGCAGACACCCTCATAAAATGAATTGCAACTGCCTTTCTCGGACAACAACTATGCTAAATTTACCATATACCTGCAGAGGGAAAGGCAATTCTTCAGAAGTTCACTGGCAAAAATAGGTCCTTTAGCTCTTGGTACACGATTCATTAAGCAGAATTCCATGTGTAGAATATTGAATACAAAGCAAGCTGTGTTGTAATCTATACAATGCATTTTTACAAAGGCTTTACAGAATGCAGATTAGATTTCATATAAATTCAAATAATGAAACAGCTGGTAACCATGCTGCTGGCAAAGGTGGTAACAATCTTTTGCAGTCTAACCAAAACAGACTAGTTCAAGGGAAAGAAAAAGTGATATAGGAAAGACGAACATGTGACGTTCGGTTAAGTAAGAAATGTTATGATGACATTTCAGTAAATAACATTTGCTAATGTGTTTCTGCCTCTGTCTTCCTGGGTAGATGGACTGGGATGCATAAAAATATCAACCAACTATATTTCACTTCCATAAGTCACTTTGAACATCATGCAACGGCAGCAAGTACAGGCTCCTCCAATTCTTCAGATGAGGAAGAATCTGACATGGCCCGCTCCTCATCAGCAGTCAAATGACCAGCATTCGGGACATAGCCAGAGAGCTTCATCAGTTTAGTTAGTGTATTCAATATCAGATATATCTCCTTTTTCCGCACATGTCTCCTATCTTTTACCATGAAAACATGAACCTGGCTTTCTATTTCAATCCAACTGCAACCAGGCTGTTTAACAACGCCACGCTCTCTCATAAGTTTTCGGACCATTTTGACATCTTGCCATCTCCCCTGTTCAGCATACATGTTTGATAGAAGAACATAGGGGCCAGAATTTGTAGGATCAATCTCCAGAAGCTTTTCAGCCACATACTTTCCCAACTCAATTTCCCTGTGAATTTTACATGCAGCGAGCAAAGACCCCCATACTACACTATCAGGAGACATTGGCATGGATTCAATCAAATCCTTCGCCTCTGCTAAGCAACCAGCCCTGCCAAGTAAATCAACCATGCATGTGTAGTGGTCCTTCAACGGTGACAACCCATACTCTGTGCTCATGGAATAGAAATGTTGACGCCCCTCCTCAACCAATCCTACATGACTACATGCACAAAGAACCCCAATCATAGTCACATGGTCTGGCTTCTCTCCGTATACCAACATAACCTTGAAAGTTTCAAGAGCTTCAATAGCATGCCCATTTTGTGCATATCCAACTATTACGGCATTCCACGAAACCCAGTCTCTGTCCAACATTTTTGTGAATACAGAGCTACCATCTTCAACCGATCCACATTTCATATACATGTCTATGAGAGCATTTCCCACAAACACATCAGACTCAGGTCCATTCTGAAAACGAAATCCATGCTTCAAAATATGTGCGTGAGCCTGCCTACCAAGCTTCAGATCAGCTAAATTTGCACATGCATTGAGAAGATTCCCAAATGTATAATGAGTTGGCCAAACAGATTCTCTTTTTAGCATAAGAAAGAGCTTTAGTGCTTCCTCATTGTCCCCGTTCTGTGTGTATCCAGCAATAAGAGCATTCCAAGACACAACATTCCTTTCAATCATCCCCGAAAACATGGCTCTTGCAGTCTTCACACTTGCAACTCTCGCATAACCACTTACTAAACAGGTGTGTGACACCACGCTTCTAACCGGCATCTTATCGAAAATCCACCTAGCTTCATCAATTCGCCCAAACTTTGAATACATATCAACCAATGCATTGCATATAATAAGATCATCCCTAAGCTTATTCGACTTCACAATCCGGGCATGAATTTCCTTACCTTCTCTTATCGCACACAAACTCGCACAAGCACTTACTACACTTGCCAAAGTCTTCTCATCCGGTTTATACCCGGAGCCCATCATCCTAGCAAATATCTCAAGCGCCTCGCTTGCTGGCCCATTTTGTTCATAACAAGAAATTAAACTATTCCATGACACCACATTACACTCACTCATCCCATTAAACACCTTCGTCGCACAGTCCACATTACCCGTTTTCGCATACATATCAACAAGCGCAGAACCCGTGTAAACATTGTTCGAATACTTTGATTTAGCAACCGAGGCATGAATCTGAGTTCCCATTTTCATGTCCCTTAACCCTGCACAAGCACTTAAACCACTACCATAAGCATACTCATTCAAAACAAAATCTTCTTTGTGCATTCTCGCAAAATACTCTATGGACGAATCAAACAATTCACATTGAGCAAAGCTTGACACCATCAAGTTCCAAGAGCATTGATCAGGCTCAGGCATTAAGTAAAAGAGTTCCTCGGCCTCAACAAGCAATCTTGATGCGGTATAAGCATTTATCATTGAGTTCCAAGTGAAGGTGTTCTTTTGGGGCATTTTATCAAACAGTTTCTTGGCATACTCCAATTCACCACATTTCCCATAAGCATCAATTTGCTTGTTGTTGATGAAGACCTCGTAGCTGAAATGGGTCTTGAGAATTCGGCCATGGACAGCGCGTACTACATGTTGGGACTTGGAATTGATGCAAGAGTCTAGAATCTTTGCGAACGGTGTAGAGGTTGGGAGTGAAAAAAGGTTGCAAGTAACGAGATTTTGAAATAAAAGTGTCTTCTTTGCCATTTGGCATAGGATTCAAGGAAGATTGAGTGATGGGCATGTTGCTCAGAAGAACATCAGATATTCCAACACAATGAACGTTGTTCCGAATAGTTTATGCACACATTTCAGTATTGTCTCGGTTAACTGGGAAAAAAATTGGTTGGAGCTTTCCCTTTTTAACGAGTTTTAGGCCGGGAAATTCAAATTAATCCAGCCAATACTTTTTGCTTAGGCTAAGCTGGCGTTTTGACATAAGAAAGGGTGAAAATGATATTTGAAATTTAGAGTTGTGTTTGGACATAAATATAATTTTGTGTTGTTTTTGAAGTTTTGTGAATGATTTGAGTGAAAATTTTGAAAAATAAATTTTTTTGGAATTTTTCAAATTTTTGAAAATTTCCAAAATGCATCTTCAAGTGAAAATTGAAAAAACAAACGCTGATTTCGAAAAAACGTGAAATTTTTTGGAAAAAAAAAAATCTTATGTCCAAACGGGTTCTAAGTACTAGAGGGAGTTTTTACTAAGAACACCTATTTAAATTTTGTTAGCATTAGTAAAATTTTAGTGTATCCAGGCTTTCGTCAAAAGTCAGCACTAGGCAGTGCATAATTTGGTAAATACCGAATTACCGTATCAAATCGAAAATTTTGGTATTTGGTATTCAATATTTTGGTATTCGGTATGATATTTAATTTAGGTTTTAAAAAATATTGGTATTAGGTATGGTATTTGGTATTTTAAAATAAAATACCGATACCGTTCCGAAATATATATTATATAACATAATACACATATTAATAATTATAACATAAATATAAAAATCTAAAATATTATTTTTCGTTATTCTCTAAGTTCATCAATTAACTCTAAGTAAGTAACAAGACATTTCTAATGATCAAATTTATTTTTTTATGTATAGTTTTTTCTTTCTGGTTTGATATTTGCTAGTTTTGGATAATTTTTTTGTCAATATATATTTTTTGTTTGTACTTTTGAGTACTTTAATTTAGAATATTACAGTCTATAACTTTATGCACTAGTAAATATTCAAACCGAATTAACCGAAGTTACCAAACCGAATAAACCGAAACCGAAAAGAGAAAAGCCGAACCATACCGAATTTAATTAGGTATATTATTGGTATTGCATTTTAAAAAAGAATACCAAAAATACCTAACCGAAATATCTAAATACCATAACGTACCATACCCATCAACGAACACCCCTAGTCAGAACTACTGTCTCCTTTCTTGTCCTCTTCCTCCTTTTTCTCTTTCTTTGTTTATTTCTTTCAATAAATTATGAGCATACAATTAAAATTTAAAATAACGGTAATTCAAATTGAGCGGGTTAATGTTCAATTGAACTTATAATTTCTATCACGAATGATTTTGTTTGTTTTGGTTGGAGAAACTTTAAAAAAATCATTATTTGATTTTATTGAGCTTGGAAAAAACTTGTTAGAGAAGAAAAAATTGGTCTATTGATTTTTGAAAGTTAGGTTAAATTTAACTATTGAAAATTGTTAGCATTGGTACTAGAAAAATAGTATATCAAATTTTAAGTCATTTATAGTTGATTTGGATCAATTTTGAAGCAAAATGTGTTGTAAATTTCTATCTTGTTAGCCCCAGAGCCTCACCTCAAATAAAGGACATTTATGGTTTGAGATTAATATTCGGGTCGGATTTGAGGATCATGGTATGTAAAGATCGGGGTTCGACGTTGAAGTTGGGGTTGAGAGTCAGGGAATTGGGCTCTGAAATTGGGGGTTGGGGTTGAGATTCAGGTCGGGAATTGGGTTGGGGTCTAAGGTCTGGGGCTGGAGGTTAGGGTTTAGGGTCCGAGGTTGGAATACGAGGTCCAGATCAAGGGGTCGAGATTTAGGGTCAAGGCTCGGAGGTCGAGGGTTAGGGAACATGGTCTGAAGTTTGTTATTTTGAGTTCGAGGTCATAGTATTTACCTATATTATATCTAAATGTTCTTGAGATTATTATGTGAAGAATGGTTTGTTTTAATATTGTTGGTTAGTTAGTATGGGTCCCAGCTGACCATAGTTAGATTGCTAGAACTATAGTTAGTTGGTGTAACTATAGTTAAGTTAGAGACACATATATATTTGTAATCTCTCCTCTTTTCAATACAACAGAAAATCATTTCTTATTTTCCTTCTCTGTAACTGCCTTCTTCTTCATTTCACTCATAGCCATGGCGATGCTTCATTCGAGCATGCTTTGATGGTGTTGTAGATTTAGCTCAAATCTATCAAGCTCACATGGTATCAGAGCAGCGAAAGATCTAGATTTCCGCAAATAATATTAGATCTACGATATTCTTCTCCTCACAAAGCTCGATCAACAGTCGTTAATGGCGGGTGATAAAATTGATCACACACATCCTCTATTTGTACATCCTCCAGATACTCCTAGTTCGATTTTGATTCCTGTAAAACTCACAGGATCAGAAAATTATGGATTATGGCGTCGATCTATGCGAATTGCACTACAAGCTAAGAGGAAGTTAGGGTTTGTGCTAGGGACATGCAAAAAGAGCTTGTTCGAGGCTGCATTGCATGAAGATTGGGAGACTTGCAATGCAATTGTGTTGTCCTGGATCATGAATACTATGTCTCCAGAATTACTTAGCGGAATTGTGTACGCATCTGATGCACATCTCGTTTGGGAAGATCTGAGAGAAAGGTTTGACAAAGTAAATCGTGTGAGGATTTTTCAGTTACACAGGGAGATAGCCACTATCTCGCAGGGGACAAATACTGTATCTGCATATTTCACAAAGCTCAAAGAGCTATGGGCTGAATATGATGCGATGGTGCCTATCCCTAATTCAAAGGAATATGTTGAAAAACTCCAGCAACAAAGGTTAATGCAATTTCTGAGTGGACTCAATGAGACTTATGATCAAGCAAGAAGACACATTCTGATGAAAACTGTAGAGCCAACTTTAAATCAAGCCTATGCCTTGATAATTGAAGATGAGAGTCAAACTCTAACTCGACTGTAGGATATAAAGGAGATCCCATTGCTATGCAGGCAGGGGACAACCAACAATTCAAACCAACAAATACAAAGGAAAGAAACCATTTATAAAGTGCGACTACTGCAACAAGCCAGGGCACTCAAAGGTAAACTGCTATAAACTTGTTGGATATCCAGATGATTTCAAAAATAGAAAAACATATGCAGCAAACTTAACAACTGGAGCTCTTGGAAATGATAAGCCAACACAGGATCGTGAAGGAAAAGGCAGAGATGATGCACTGAAAGCAGGGCCATACTTCACTAAAGATCAGTACAGGCAAATCCTAAATATGTTGAACAAAGAGACTCCTGAATGTCAAGCTAACATGGCAGGTATGGCTACATCCCTAATGTCAAACTTGCCTTGCACTGACTGGATAATCGACTCTGGAGCTACACATCATATTGTTGGTGAATTAGAGGACTTAGTAGAAAATAACAAAGTGAAACCACTTAGAAATGAGCAGATTCACTTACCTACAAGAGGAAAAGCTAATGTTTCACATATTGGTAAAGCAATCATTCTTGATAAGGAGGGATTGGATGATGTATTATTTGTTCCCGAGTTCAAATTCAACCTTTTGTCAGTTTCTAAGCTAACTAGACAATTATTATGCTTAGTGAATTTTTTCCCTGACTTCTGCCTGTTCCAGGACCTTTACACTGGTAGGGTGAGGGGGATTGGTAGAGAAAAAGGTGGTTTGTACATATTGAAGAAAGGCTTCAAGGGAGATTTGGACAAATTTATCAAGGGAATAAAGCAGTTTGCATCCACAAGCACAAAGAAGGATGAGGAAGATGGAGCACTTTGCCACAGAAGATTAGGCCATGCTCCAGTCAGTACTATGAAGAATATAGATTTCTTTCACAATAAAGTAGTAGATTTAGCAATAAACAATGATTGTCCTGTATGTCCTCTTGCTAAGCAAAGTAGATTAGTGTTTCCTAGGAGTTTGAGTACAAGTGAGAAGCCTCTTTTTCTATTGCATTTGGATGTTTGGGGACCATATAAATACCCAACTCATGATAGGAAACACTTTTTCCTGACTATTGTTGATGATAATACAAGATATACTTGGATACACTTGCTTCAATTGAAGAGTGATGTTGTTGTGGTACTTAAGAGGTTTCTATCTATGTTGCAAACACAGTTTCGATCCAAAGTAAAAATAATTAGGACAGACAATGAAACAGAATTCTTCAATAAACACATGACAAAATTGATTAGCTCTTATGGAATAATACATCAGAGCAGTTGTGTATATACTCCACAACAAAATGGAGTGGTGGAGAGAAAACATAGACATATTCTAGATATAGCAAGAGTAATGAAGTTTCAAGCCAATGTTCCAACAAAATACTGAGGTGAGTGTGTTAATACAACAGTCTATGTGATAAATAAACTGCCTACTGCATTATTGAATGGAAAGTCTCCATATGAAGCTCTATATGACAAAACACCAAGTTTGAGTCACTTGAGGGTGTTTGGATGTCTCTGCTATGCTACTACCATGATCAAAGAGGACAAGTTCTCACCTAGAGCAAGGGCAGTAGTATTTCTGGGGTATGCAGAACCACAGAAGGGATACAAACTGATAGATTTATCCACTAACTGTTTCTTTGTTTGCAGAGATGTAATATTCAAGGAACATATATTTCCTTTTGCAAAGTCATTCTCTCAAGTCCCAATTACAGGAGAAAACACAACAACATATATGTTTGCAACTGAACCCCTCAATGGTACAGATTTGCAACCTGAGAGGACTGACATTAATGATTCAGGAGAGGCAGTTGAGCTAGGATATCATGATGATCTCACAACAACTGATGTCAGAAGATATGAGAATGAGCAGCACTCTACAACAGTTGCAGGAGGCAACAACATAGACATGCCTGAAACAAAAGCAACTACATCTAGTTCGGATGATATAAGAATGTTGGCAGCAGAACAACAACAAGCAACACTACAAGATAATCCCATTGTTTCACCAGGGATGGAATTGGGCAATAATGAGCTGATGAGATCAAAAAGGACAGCAAAGGAGCCCTTGTGGTTGCAAGATTATGTAACCACAAAAGGGAACCAGGGGTCCTCATATCCTTTAGCTAACTACTTGTCTTATGACAATCTGAAGGATAAGTGCAGGAAGTTTCTAGACAACATCTCTATATTGACTGAACCAAAGAATTTTGCTGAAGCTTCAAAGGACAGGAGGTGGATTGAAGCAATGGAGATGGAGATCAAGGCACTAGAAGACAACAAGACCTGGGATATTACTGATTTGCCAGAAGGAAAAAAGGCAATTGGATCAAAATGGGTATACAAAATCAAGTACAAAGCTAATGGAGAAGTGGAGAGATTTAAGGCCAGATTGGTTGCCAAGGGGTATAGTCAGAGAGAAGGTTTAGATTATAATGAGACATTCTTACCAGTTGAAAAAATGGTAATTGTGAGGTCTATCATTGCACTTGCTGCTTCCAGGGGTTGGAACATCTCACAAATGGATGTCTATAATGCCTTTCTACAAGGTGATTTATATGAGGAAGTCTACATGGAGCTTCCTCAAGGTTTCAGAAAGCAGGGGGAGACAAAATTCTGCAAATTGTTGAAATCACTATATGGGTTAAAGCAGGCCTCGAGGCAATGGAACATCAAGCTCAGTGAAGCTCTCATAGCTGCAGGATACATTCAAAGCCTTCATGATTACTCATTATTCACCAAGAAGAAAGGTGAAGACTTTGTGGCAATATTGATTTATGTAGATTATCTATTGATAACTGGAAACAGTTCACAATTCATCAATGAGACCAAAGAGGTGCTTCAACAGCAATTCAAGGTCAAGGACCTTGGTGACTAGAAATATTTCCTAGGGATTGAGGTACTGAGGTCCAAGAGTGGAATTCTTTTGAATCAAAGAAAGTATTGTCTCCAGTTGATCTCTGACTTAGGTCTGGGAGGTGCTAAGCCTGCTCTCATTCCAATTGACCTCAATCAAAAGTTCACTTCTGCAGAATTTGATAGACATACTGGTGCTGTGAGCACGTAATTTTTTCCCCACACGAATAACTCCAAAAGAACTCCAAAAGAATTCAAAAATAAAATAATTTTCCTTTGTGTGCAATTTTGAGAATTTTTGTGGCATTTTGTTAATAATTTGTATTTTTGTCTGTGCATGTTTAATTTTTCTTAATTAATGAAAAATACAAAAAATAATATATGCGCACGTGCATTTAGGAATTAATTTTATATTTTTTAGAATTAATTAGTCATTGATTTATATAAAATGAAAAATACAAAATTATACGCTTAGGATTTAATTCTATAATTTTGGGGTTAAATCATAAATTTTGCAATAATCGGAAAACCATAAAAAATATGCATTTTTGCATTTTTGTGTTTAACTGTGTGATTTTGGTATTTAATTATTTGCGATAATTAGTATTTAAATCTAATCTAATATTATTTAAGTTAATTTGGCTTTCATAATTTAACTTAGGATTTTTGGGTTTTTAATTTTGAAAATTAATTTAAAAAAGAAAAAGAAGAAAAAGAAATAAAATGAAAAAATAAAGAGAAAACTGGACTGGGCCAGATTGACCACAACCCAATTCACACACCCCTTACCCGCCCAAAACACCCCTTTTACCCGGTCCAAAGCGGCCTTTCTTAGAGACAAGCGAAACGACGTAGTATGATGATGAAACTACGTCGTTTCGTCGTCAAAAGATCTCAGCCATTCATCCAAACCATATCCAACGGTCAAGATCATCCCTCCATACCCATCTAACCAGCCCGACCCGTTTTCCCGAACCGGCCCGACCCCTTCACTAAACCAAATGATGCCGTCTCGTTTAATCAGCTGATCCAGGCCGTTTATCTTAATTGATCCAACGGCCAGGATCAAATCTCCTTCCCTGTATATAACCCCAAACCACACCCCCCCAGAACCCCCCCACTCTGCATTTCTCTCAAACCTCGTCTCTTTCAGAGATGAGGAACCCTAGCAGCCGCCCTGAAAATCCCCGGCCTTAAGCCGGCGGCGCCGACGCCGATGACTACCAAAAATACACCATAGGTTCCCCTGACCCTCCCCTCTCCGAATCCACACTCACTTTCCTTCAAATCACACCCACACTTCTCGAACGTTAGATCGAAGTTCGGGCTCAAACCCTAAACCTACCTAATCGGCTCCAAACTCATACCCCACAACCATCTTGACTTCCTCATACACAATCCACCATTGTTTTCCCTCAAATACTACTACATCTTCTCGAACTTCAAATCTGAGTCTGAGCTTTAAAAGTTCCGAAATTAGTTCTCAAGGAGTTATTGGTATACATCGACTCAAGATGGCGTTCCTATAATAGGAATATTCGACTCACCACAGGAACTGATGCTGGTCAGTTGTTCTTAACAAGAACAAATGATCAGCCTTAGTTTCGTGTAAGTCAAAACGGTAAGTGAATTCACAGTCGAACCGGTGAGTCCCTGTGCTGTTTCTCTTCAAGTTTTTATTTCTGCCCCTCTCCGTCTTTTCTGTTTATTCATTTTGTTTAGTTTGGACTAATTAGCATGTGTTTAACTGTTAATGATTGCTTTTGCAGCAATTAGACCTATAATTGTCCATTTTTAGTGTTTGGTGAAATTAGATAATGTGTGCTCATTTGATGTTTGTGCTAAAGTCCAAGAATGATAGTGTTTGTGTGTTGTTTCTCTGATTTTCGTTTAGTTTTTCTTCGAATTAACCAGTTTTCATAGGTCCTTGGTTGAGTCTGTGACAGTCCTTTGTCATCACTGGTTTAATTGCCTTTATTTTGTTCCATTAGTATGACGGTTGATTCACCATAATGAATTCAATGATCAAATTGAATAACCAAATAGTTCAGACTGTGATAAATAGATTGTCCCTTTTTAAACTTAGGTAGTGAGTGGTCTATCACAGGTATTTCAGGGGTAATTTAGAATTTGAAAGTTGAAAATGGTTCAGCTTGAGTATTCTGTCAGTGAGTACTAATGTACCATTAAATTAATATATTGTTTAATACATGATGGGTGGGAATTAGGAACAACATGGGGGTTTAAAGAAAATTGATTAAGAAATGGCTGCCCATACCTGTTTGAATTTAATAAGGGAAAACAGGGGTTAGTGGGGAACACAACATACAGTAGTGGGGTTTTAGAGAATATCATGGGTGAACAAGTTTTCTTAACTAGTTTAAGTGCTCATAAGAGCTAGAAGAGGTTAGGGGTTTTGGTATAAATACAGGCAGACCTGGACAAAGTTAAGGGGTTTTTTTTTTCTGGGATCAGTTTTTTTTGGAGAGTTAAAGAGCCTTAGAGAGAATTTTGAGAGTTGAGATCAGTTGGGAAGCAATCTGACAGAGTTTTGAGAGCATAGGAAAAGTTTGGAAAAGAAAGGGGTACTGTTCCATTGAGTTCTAGATAAAATTTGGGTTCTAGATATTGATTCTTACCTCTTCTGATTGCTGAACCTACTTTGAAGTCTATTGATTCTGTTTTTGAGCTCATTCGAGCTCAGTTGTTCTGTTTTGGGTGTTTGTGTTGTTGTTGGTTTTCAAATTCATTCCGGGCTTGATGTGAGTGTGTTTGCTGGGTTGAAGTTGGGTTCTGCTATTGACTTAAGCCTAGTTTGATGCTGCTGTTGTATTGCTGTTGCTGATCTCCTTTTTCTGTTGGAAAAAATTCAATTTTCAGGTACACATTCCGGATTATCAATGTAGCTTATCCTGTCAAACAATGAAATGAAACCATATTTCCAGAGCCATGCTCGTTTGGATGCATATAGCTGTATTCGACCATTTGATGAATAGTATACATATTTAGCTTATTTAATTTGTATTGTATTAAGGAATGTTTAATTAGAACCATTTCTGAACTATTTGGACCATTTGATTCATACTGGACTGTATTTGGACTGTGTGAGTTATCGTTTTCTCAGGCTTGTGTGAGTACTGTTAGCTAAGCGTTCAGTTATACTTATGTTCAGTGTAGGTTGATAGAGCAATGTCTTAACTAGCTGAGGTTAACTCCAGTAGTCATTTCGGTTACCTCATGAAGTTATTCTGGTAGTAATGTAGTTGCAATGAAGTCATTTTACGAAGCTATTTTGGTAGTAATTGAGTTTGTTTGAAGTACTAGATGAGTATGCTAGGGAATATGAAGGATATAAATAGTTAAACTATGTAATCAGGGTGTTAGTTCATATACTTGAGGTTACTTCATGAGCATTTTACTAAATCCAGTCTTTGCATTTAATCTTGTCTAGGGTACTGATTATTAAAAGTAGAAACTAAAATTCAGCATAGCAATACAATCCGATTTGTGGTTTAATTTAGATGAACAATCAAGCCCCTGGTCTCATATGCACGTTTTGATATATTAAAAGGAGTTCAATCTTTAATAATCCATTACCTCTATTATCCTTACTTCTATATTGATTTTGTGGTTTCAATTTTGTGGTCTTCCCGTTTAAATTGCTAGAGAAGCTGGGCCGAGCATTAGCCCAGTTGCAACCTCATTCGTTCATGGGCTGGCTTTCGGAGCCCAACACGGCCCGCCTGAGACCATGTCAAGGATCCACATCTGAAATAGCCCTTCAAGGCTGGTTGCCCCATTCCATGTTCAGGCTACTGTGGAAACTCCCTAACTACTGAAACCATGAATTATGTGAAAGTCGTGGAATTAAAACACATTAGTTCTTAAAAATAACGGTAATTAATTAGGCTTCTTTCTTTTATTATATTTAGAGACAAACAAAAAAATAAAAAATTATAGATTGCTTTAGGATACCCTTTAAAACAAATGGGATGAGCCTCACCAAATAAAAATGAATAAATTGTGGGGCCCTCGATAAATATTTATACTAAAATACTTAGAATTGGGGATGAGCCGTTTAGCAAATTTCACGGGTTTCCCCAAAGATAATAACGCGTTAGTCACTTTAGGCGCGCTTTTAATAATTTACCTTCATAAACTCGGGTGCACATTTATGTGACCCAAATCCAAGTCTCAACGAAGTCGAAATGTGTCAGCAATCACGGGTGCATTTATGTGACGTGGTTCGAGGTACATTTTCACGACGTTGCAATTCTCATTAAAAATAATAAAAGCGGTTCAAGATTAAAAAGCACATAAGTTAAAACATGTATTAAAATCAGATAATTAAGCCGGATATAACAGTTGAGCGACCGTGCTAGAACCACGAAACTCGGGAATGCCTAACACCTTCTCCCGGGTTAATAGAATTCCTTATCCGAATTTTTGGTTCACGGACTATTAAACAGAGTCAAACCGTTTCCTCGATTCGGGATTCACACCGGTGACTTGGGACACTATAAATCTCCCAAGTGGCGACTCTGAATCTCAATAAACGAATCCCGTTTCGATTGTCCTTTAATTGAAAAAACTTCCTTTATTACACTCTTCATAGGGTGTAGTAGGTAAAAAGGAGGTGTGACAGGTGTTAGCAATGATGAGGTGTTATCTGATGCTAGTGAATACCAAAGATTGGTTGGTAGACTGATTTACCTAACCATCACTAGGCCAGACATTGTGTTTGCAGTACAGACTCTTAACCAATTCATGCAAGAGCCAAAAAGGTCTCATTGGGATGCAACCATGAGAGTGGTGAGGTATCTCAGACATGAACTAGGGATGGGGATTTTCTTGAGCAACTCGAATGAAAATAGCCTGACCTGCTTTTGTGATGCTGATTGGGCTAGTTGTCGAAATACGCACAGGTCTGTTACAGGTTTGATCAAATTTGGTGATTCACTCATCCCTTGGAAATCCAAGAAACAACACACAGTGTCAAGAAGCTCTGCAGAGGCAGAGTATAGAAGTCTAGTAGCAGTAATATCAGAGGTTGTATGGTTGTTGGGACTGTTTGGTGAGCTAGGTGTGACTATTAAACAACCTGTCAATGTATATTGTGATAGTAAATCTGCTTTGCAAATAGCAGTCAATCCTATCTTTCACGAAAGTATCAAGCATATAGAGATTGACTGCCATTTTGTACGCGAAAGAATCAAACAAGGACTGCTTATGCCTCTTTATGTAGGGACTAAGGATCAACATGCTCATTTGCTGACCAAAGGGCTTGGTCACTCTCAACATAACTTCCTTCTAGGCAAGCTTGGAGTGCTCAATATCTTACACCCTCCAGCTTGAGGGGGAGTGTGAAGAATGGTTAGTTTTAATATTGTTGGTTAGTTAGTATGGGTCCCAGCTGACCATAGTTAGATTGCTAGAACTATAGTTAGTTGGTGTAACTATAGTTAAGTTAGAGACATATATATTTGTAATCTCTCCTCTTTTCAATACAACAGAAAATCATTTCTTATTTTCCTTCTCTGTAACTGCCTTCTTCTTCATTTCACTCATAGCCATGGCGATGCTTCATTCGAGGATGCTTTGATGGAGTTGTAGATTTAGCTCAAATCTATCAAGCTCACATATCATTTTTTGTTACTGACCAATCACCAAAAAATAAATATAAAAAAAACTACTTACTCTTTAGGAAAAATATTTCATAATAAATACACGCTAGGCAATTGAAAATTTATTGGTAGAATCATTTAAGATAATAGCTATCGTTTTACTCTTTTATTAGGCAAGTATAAGCTTTACGTTGCTTTCTTTGCTAAGTTTGCTTTGATTATTTTGCGATGATTACTTATCAATGGAATTATTAACAAACTCAATCGTAACTTAGTGAAGTATTTTTTATTTTTTATTTATAAAGAGAACCCATGGGTAATTTTATAGATATAAAAGAAAGGATACAAAAGAAGAGGGGAACTTGTGCAGTTGGCCTTACCTCTCAACTCATACTATTTGAGGAATGTGAAATTGCATATCAGTTTAGACAAAAGTTTGCTAATTAAAAAATCTGAGTATGCTAATAAGAACGAAACAATAAAAATTATATAATTTTTGTATATAAAATGCAGAATATATATATATATATATATATATATATATATATATATATATATTTGTATATTTTAGGCTATTATGTTTATAGAGGCTATACAATGTCATTTTTTTTTGGACCACTTTACATATATGACTCCATTTTTTTATTTTTATTTTTTATGTTTCTTGAATTGTAAAGGTTTAATGTTTTCGACCACTATATATGCATATCTTTTTCTTCTTCAAGTTATAATTCCCATCCAGAATTAAGAAGAATCCCTGTGATACTTGCTTTTTTTAAAGTTATTTTTTTTTAAAGATCTCTTTTAAACTAAACAAGAGTGACCTATCAGGTGATTTACCAATCCAATCAGATCTAGTATTGCACACACGGTAATTAATTTTGGATAACAAAGAGGACCGAAGTAATTAACAACTATACTTTTTTTCTGTCTGAAAAAGATGGGATGTTACTAATTTGAACAACAAAGTCAAGATTTAAATTAATGAGATTGCTCAAGTGAAGCCTTAAGCTGCAGTATTTTCTACAATGTTTACATAATCACAATAAGAAAGAGTCGTCTTTTAATTTAAATAAGAGTTTGTTTCATGTGAGTTACTTGTCCAATCCAATTCAATTGAAGTTCAATATATTTGTTAAGAGAATTTGTGTGTATATTAGAGTGTTTAAAATTAATTAATAAGTTTTTTTTAAATAGAATTAAATAATTATGAGATTGTAGTCCTTAAAGGGATTAATAAATGAGTCATGTCATTAGTTCATCCAAAAACATTGTGAGGGTGAGGCGAGGTACTTATATTATTTTAGTTATGATCATACATGCTTAATGATAAAACTAAATTCAGTTTAATGGATTTTAACAAATAAATAAGAAAGAAAAAATCCACTTTATGGGAATACTTCATTTACTAGAGAGTCAGTGAAAAGAAAAAAAACTAATAATAGCTAGTCTAAAGTCACGTGTACAACATGTGTATCTTAATCATTATCGACTATATAAAAGATAATATTGTTTATTAGCACACGTATTTTAGAAATTAGATGTGCAATATGTGTGCATCCCGCGTCAACTATTAAACATTGTTGGCAAAGCATAATGAATTTCTAAATGCTTATAAATATTTAAAATAAAATTAAAGCGAAAAGAGTGATAATTTCTTATAAACTAACATTTACCTTGCCATTTGCCTAGGGACGTGGCATGTAATTGTCATTGCCGAAAAGATGGGTATCTTGGTCTAATCCCAGTTTCTAGAACCTTAATAATCATATCATTCTCATAACTAAATTCTTGCTAAAATCCTATATTCTGAACAACCCAAAAAAATATAAGAGTATGTGTTGTATGCAACGCCAAGATTTTTTGTAGCCTTACTGAGATAAAACCATCATTCTTCTCCATTTCTTTCACTTACTCATACGACAATCTGGCTACAAAGTATGTAGCCATGTGGTGGTACGAGTGAATAATGTGTCATGGCTCTGCAGATTCAAGAACAAATTTAGGTGGATAACTTGGATAGTAGCTTACTAGGGGAGATGAATCAACAAAAGTTCGACAACATGCAAACTTACATGAAAAATATAAGTCTATAAATAATTTGGTGCAGCAACAACGAGGTTGAAACTCAACCAGAAAGCAATTGAACATATAATAGCTAGTCTAAAGATACGTGTACAACATGTACACCTTAATCATTACCAACTTTATAAAAAATAATATTGTTTATTAGCACACATATTTTAAAAATTAAATGTGCAATATGCGTGCATGCCGCGTTAATTATTAAACATTATTGGCAAAGAATAATGAATTTTTAAATGCTTATAAATATTTAAAATAAAATGAAAGTGTAAAATAAAATTAAAGTGAAAAGAGTGGAAATTTCTTACGAACTGACAATTACCTTGCCATTTGCCTAGGGACATGGCATGTAATTGTCATTGCCGAAAAGATGGGTGCCTTGGTCTAATCCCAATTTCTAGACCCTTAATAATCATATCATTCCCATAACTAAATTCTTGCTAAAATCCTATGTTCTCAACAACCCAAAAAAAATATAAGGGTATGTGTTGTATGCAAGGCTAAGATTTTTTGTAGCCTTATTGAGATAAAACCATCATTCTTCTCCATTTCTTTCACTTACTCATAAAACAATCTGGCTACAAAGCTTGTATCCATGTGGTGGTAGGAGTAAATAATGCGTCGTGGCTCTACAGATTCAAGAACAAATTTAGGTGGATAACTTGGATAGTAGCTTACTAGATCAGATGAATCAACAAAAGTTCGACAACATAACTTACATGAAAAATATAGGTCTATAAATAATTTGGTGCAGCAACAACGAGGTTGAAACTCAACCAGAAAGCAATTGAACAAATAATAGCTAGTTTAAAGGTGCGTGTAAAACATGTGCACCTTAATCATTACCGACTTTATAGAAAATGATATTGTTTATCTGCACACGTATTTTTAAAATTAGATGTACAATATGCGTGCATCCCGCGTCAATTATTAAACATTGTTGGCAAAGAATAATGAATTTTTAAATGCTTATAAATATTTTTTTAAAAAAAATTTAAATTGCCAAATAAAATTAAAGCAAAAAGAGTGAAAATTTCTTATAAACTAACATTTACCTTGCCATTTGCCTAGGGCGGTGGCATGTAATTATCATTGCCGAAAAGATGGATGTCCTGGTCTAATCATAGTGCCTAGAACCTTAATAATCATATCATTCCAATAACTAAATTCTTGCCAAAATCCTATGTTCTGAAAAATTCAAAATATTAAGGGTATGTGTTGTATGCACGGCCAAATTTTTTTATTGCCTTACTTAGATAAAACCATTATTCTTCTCTATTTTTTTCACTTACTCATATGACAATCTGGCTACAAAGCCTGTAGCCATGTAGTGGTAGGAGTGAATAACGCGTCATGGCTCTGCAGATTCAAGAACAAATTTAGGTGAATAACCTGGATAGGAGCTTACTAGATCCGATGAATCAACAACAAGTTCGACAACATGCAAAATTACATGGAAAATATAGGTCTATAAATAATTTGGTAAAAAATAACGAGGTTGAAACTCAAACAGAAAGCAATTGGACATATAATAGCTAGTCTAAAGGTACGTCCATAGTATATGCATCTTAATCATTACCGATTTTATAAAAAAATAATATTATTTATTAGCACACATATTTTAGAAATTATATGTGCAATACGCATGCATACCGCGTCAATTATTAAACATTATTGGCAAAGAATAATGAATTTTTAAATGCTTATAAATATTTTTTTAAAAAAAATTTAAATTGCCAAATAAAATTAAAGCAAAAAGAGTGAAAATTTCTTATAAACTAACATTTACCTTGCCATTTGCCTAGGGCGGTGGCATGTAATTATCATTGCCGAAAAGATGGATGTCCTGGTCTAATCATAGTGCCTAGAACCTTAATAATCATATCATTCCAATAACTAAATTCTTGCCAAAATCCTATGTTCTGAAAAATCCAAAATATTAAGGGTATGTGTTGTATGCAAGGCCAAAATTTTTTATTGCCTTACTTAGATAAAACCATCATTCTTCTCTATTTTTTTCACTTACTCATATGACAATCTGGCTACAAAGCATGTAGCCATGTAGTGGTAGGAGTGAATAACGTGTCATGGCTCTGCAGATTCAAGAACAAATTTAGGTGAATAACCTGGATAGTAGCTTACTAGATCCGATGAATCAACAACAAGTTCGACAACATGCAAAATTACATGGAAAATATAGGTCTATAAATAATTTGGTAAAAAACAACGAGGTTGAAACTCAAACAGAAAGCAATTGGACATATAATAGCTAGTCTAAAGGTACGTCCATAGTATATGCATCTTAATCATTACCGATTTTATAAAAAAATAATATTGTTTATTAGCACACATATTTTAGAAATTAGATGTGCAATATGCATGCATACCGCGTCAATTATTAAACATTATTGGCAAAGAATAATGAATTTTTAAATGCTTATAAATATTTAAAATAAAATTAAAGTGTAAAATAAAATTAAAGTAAAAAGAGTGGAAATTTCTTACGAACTGACAATTACCTTGCCAATTGCCTAGGGACATGGCATGTAATTGTCATTGCCGAAAAGATGGGTGCCTTGGTCTAATCCCAGTTTCTAGACCCTTAATAATCATATCATTCCCATAACTAAATTCTTGCTAAAATCCTATGTTCTCAACAACCCAAAAAAATATAAGGGTATGTGTTGTATGCAAGGTTAAGATTTTTTGTAACCTTATTGAGATAAAACCATCATTCTTCTCCATTTCTTTCACTTACTCATAAAACAATCTGGCTACAAAGCTTGTATCCATGTGGTGGTAGGAGTAAATAATGCGTCATGGCTCTACAGATTCAAGAACAAATTTAGGTGGATAACTTGGATAGTAGCTTACTAGATCAGATGAATCAACAAAAGTTCGACAACATAACTTACATGAAAAATATAGGTCTATAAATAATTTGGTGCAAAACTTAAAATCAATGTATGTAATAATATTGACGTTCGTCTTCACCATGCTCTCAGCTCACGTCAGCTAAACATGCACCGAGTGTGGTTGCCATGGCTAGAGGGCGAGGAAGGGGAAGAGGAAGACCACGAAAGCAACAAAAGATGCCGATCTCAACCGTCAAAAACTTAGCTACTAATAAATCGAAGGATGGAGAGGACATACAGAAAACGGAGTAACCAGTAGCAACTGAACAAGGAGAGGTGGTTATTGCACCGGTAATTAACTCAGAGATAAAGGAGATTCAGACTCACAACTCGGCAGAACAAGGAGTGAAGGAATTAGAAAGGGCAACTGAAAGGGAAATCAATGGAAAAGTAACGAAAGGGGAAACACATCGGTTAACCTAGACAAGGAAACTCTAATAACACAGGGTGAGGAAGCTAAGGATCCAAGGGATGAGCAGAACAGAAATACAGAGACAAAACCCATAGATCGGATATGCATAGAATTTTGTATGCTGGACCTCATACTATTAGAAACAGGCCAATCATTCTCAAACCTTGGACTCCAGATTTTGATATCAGCAAGGAATTTCTAACTGATATACCATTGTGGGTGATTTTTCCCAAATTACCAATGAGCTGTTGGAGAAATGGAGCATTGAGTAAGATTGCAAATGCGATTGGAAAGCCTTTGTTTGTTGATGAGTGTACAACTAAGCAAACAAGGACATCATATGCAAGGATGCTGATTGAGGTAAATGTAACTAAAACTCTGCCTACTGAGATCAAGGTAATGGATCCTAGAGGGAAAGAATTCCGACAGGAAATAGATTATGAGTGGAAACCAGTGTATTGTGATAAATGCCAAGTTATTGGGCATATTTGTTAGAATCATCAAGGAAATAGGGAGCAAAGGGTAATACAGTCACAAAGAAGAAGGGAAACAAAGAAAACCACATATGAATGGAGAACAAAAGGACCTATAGCAAAGGATATTAGGAATGAAAATCAGGACAATGCAGAAGGAAAAATGGGGGAAACAACAAAGGCAATTAAAGTACCACACAAAGCTGCAGATGGGGAAACTGGAATGCAACAAGAAAAAGTGCAACCTATACTACATCAAACTGATGATGGTAAGGGAGGCTATAGCAAAGAGATGGTGGACAAAGGAAAGAATACACTAGATTTCAGCTTGGAGAACTTTCCTATGCTAACACCACAATCTAGTAGAAGTAGTTCAAAAAGAGGGACACCAAGTACTAGTGGAACCAAAAACCTACCTCATGATAGAGGTGGGGAATGCAGAAATTAATAAATGAAGTGGTTTATATGGAATGTGAGGGGTATTAATAAATGGTACAAGAGGAAGGAGATGAGAAATTATCTAAAAAGCAAAAATATCAAACTGGTAGGGTTCATTGAAACTAGAGTAAAGGAGAAAAATGCAAAAACAATAAGTCAATACATAGCACTTGTATGGGAGGTGATTAATAACTATAATGCAGCAGTAAATGGTAGGATACGGATTCTATGGGATTCTAACTGGTATGATGTAAAGTTTATAAAGGTTGAAGCTCAGGTGATTCATTGTACTGTCTCAAAAGTTAGCACTGATGGGGTATATGCAGTATCTGTAGTTTATGGCTATAATACATGTGAGAAAAGAAAGCAATTATGGGAGAATTTGAAGGAGATAAATCAGATGGTAAACATCCTCTGGATATTTGGAGGTGATTTCAATATTGTATTACAGTTGCAAGATAGAAAATAAGGAAATCCAGTAAATCAGGCTGAAACACAAGACTTTAGTGACTGCATTCAAGAGCTAAAGTTGAATGAAGTAAATTGGGAAGGGGAATACTATACTTGGTCGAACAAAAATGAGGTTGGAGATAGAATTTGGAGTAGGATTGATAGGGTATTTGGAAACTATGACTGGATGATACAATGGGGTCATATAGCTACTGTGTATGAGCAGCCCTTCATATTAAATCATGCGCCTATGAGTTTATCTTTCAATGAAGCTCAGAGAAGCAGGAGAGTGCCATTTAAATTCTTTAATGTATGGGTTGAACATGAGAGGTTTTTACAGGAAGTTCAACAAATATGGAACCTCAAATTGCATAACCATAAAATGAAGAATGTGTGGATGAAGCTGAAGGCATTGAGAGTAGTGTTGAAAAAACTTAATATGGAGGAATTCAAATTTATTAAAAGGAAGATAGAATTGAGCAGAATTGAGCTTGAGAAAGTTCATCAAGATATAAATTCTGACAGCAATGCAGAAATGTTATTGAAAGAGAAATAACTGATGATGAATCTGGAGAAATAGAGTATGATAGAAGAAGGGGCTCTAAGACAGAAAGCCAGGGCAAAGTGGATACAAATGGGAGACTCAAACACCAAATATTTTCATGCTGTGATGACAGAAAGGTGCCAGAGAAAATAAATTACTGAATTACAAGCTATAAATGGGAGCAGATTAACTGATGCAGAGAGTATTCAAAAGGAGATTGTGGATTTCTAGAAGTCTTTGATGAGAAGTGCAGCTAATATGTTGCCTGGTATAGACAAGGAGATTATGAACAAAGAAGCCAAACTCAGCAAGCAACAAATAATAGAACTATGTAGAGATATGACAAGTGAAGAGATATATGATGGCCTATGCTCTTTTGGTGATGAAAAAGCACCTGGAGTAGATGGTTATAATGCTTTCTTCTTCAAGAAAGCTTGGCATATTATTAAAGATGAAGTTATAGAAGTTGTTATGGAGTTTTTTAAGTGGGGGAAGTTGTATAGAGCAATATACTGTACAACTATAACACTAATGCCCAAGGCATCTAAACCTAAAACTGTAAGAGAATTCAGACCAATTGCATGCTGCACTGTCCTTTATAAGTTGATCTCAAAGATTATGGCAGCTAGGATTCAGAAAATGATTGGTATAGTAATAAATGAAGCACAAGCAGGATTCATTCTAGGAAGGAAGATTGCTGACAACATAATATTGACTCATGAACTAGTGAAGGCATATACTAGGAAGAATCTGTCTCCTAGAGTTATGATCAAGATAGACCTTCAAAAAGCCTATGATTCTGTGGAGTGGAGCTTTATGAAACAAGTAATGGAGGAGCTAGGATTTCCACAATTATTCATAGGATGGGTTATGGATGTGTGCAGACAGTTAACTACTCTATTGTAGTTAATGGTGAACCTACAAGACCTTTCAATCCTACAAATGGGCTAAGGCAAGGTGATCCCATGTCACCTTACCTGTTTGATATTGCTATGGAATATCTAAGCAGGAACCTAGCTAGTTTGAAAGAGGAGAAAGAATTCAAATTCCACCCTAGGGGTGCAAAACTTAGGATAACTCACTTAAGTTTTGCAGATGATCTTCTAATGTTTGCTAGAGGTGATTTGAAATCTGTACAAGCAATGCAACAGAAGTTCAAACAATTCACTGAAGCATCTGTATTGCAAGCTAATCTAAGCAAGAGTTAAGAATATTTTGGAGGTGTACAAGAGACAAACTGACATCAAATTCTGCAGTGCTTAGGTCTTACAAGTGGAGAACTCCCATTCAAATATCTAGGAGTTCCTTTATCTACAAAGAAGCTGAGCCTAATGCAATGGCAACCACTAATTGAGAAAATGACTAAGAGAATTGCTTCTTGGACAGCTAAAACCCTTATATGCAGGTAGAGTGCAGCTAGTTCAGAGTGTTCTATTTGGGGTGCAAGCATTCTGGGCACAGATATTTATCCTACAAGCTAAGGTGATTAAAGTAGTAGAGGGGATATGCAGATCATATGTTTGGTCTGTAAGCACGTGATTTTTGCCCTATATGAGAATTACTCCCAAAAAATTCAAAATAAAATAGCTTTGGGTTGTGTGCGATTTTTGTGGATTTTGTGTTATTTTTCTTTTATTGTTTGTATTTGTTTGTACATGTTTATTTGTTAAATTAATGAAAATACAAAAATACGTGTTGCGTGCGCACTTAGGATTTTATTTTTACAATTAGGAATTAACTGAACTATATTTGGTTTTTGAAAGAAGAAAATCACAAAAATATGTATTTGTCGCAATTTTGTCATTTAACGTATAATTTTGTGATTTTTGTTTTTAATTAGTGTTTAATATTGTGTGTTAATTATTAAGGGGTTAATTTATATTTTTTTAAAGTTATTTTCGGTTTTGCAATTTAAATTAGGAATTTTTGTATTTAGGAATTAAAAGGAAAAGAAAAGAAAAAAAAAGAGCGAAAAAATGATGAAAATCGGATTGGGCCACTGTTTTTGGACCAAGACCAAGCCCAAATCACCCATTTGCGTGGTCCAGTTCGCTTGGCCAGAGACGTCTTAAAATGACGTCATATGGTCATTCTTAATCAGGGTCGTTGGATTAAATCAATCTAACGGCCACGATCCCATCCCCTTACCCATCCCATAACCCGACCTTGACCCATTCTCTATATCCGATTCAACGCGCCCCCTCATTAAGCCCAACGACATCGTTTTTTATTATTGAAAGGATCCAAGCCGTTGATCTGGATTGATCCAACGACCAAGATCCAATCTCAATCCCCGTATATAAGCAACCAAACACACCCCACGCCCCCCAAACCAAACCCCCCTCACCCCCATCGTCTCTCTCTGAAGTTCAGAGACGAACCAGCCCAAACCCTAGCCGCCCCTACGCCCTTTTGCCTGAAACCCGACGGCAACGACGCCGTCGACGACCAAGTTAACACTCTAAAGCCATTAGACCACCCTCAATCCAAATCCCTTACCCGTTTTGCTCGAATCAGCCAGCAGCTTCTCGAATCTTCAATCGAAGATTCGAGCAAAACTCGAAACTACCCCAACCAGCCCCAAACACACACCCTGGCACCCCCTGACCTCCCTCGTTACCAAAACACCATTGGCCTGGTTTGAATCTTGCTAGAACCATTCGAACCCCAAAACCGAACCAAGAACCCTAGAAAAACCAAAACTTGGGGTCTGTCCGAAATTGAAGGAGAATTTGGGGTCTAATCGACCTTAGTCGAAGTGTTCTCAGTTGAGAACACTCGATTAAGGTCCGTTCGACCTCAAAAAAGGTTTCGAGTCAAGAGTCAACCTGGGTTCGTCTGAGTTTTTGTTTTCATAGGTATATTTCTTTTCCTTTATTTCTTATCCTTTTTCCTTTTTGTTCTTGTTTATTGTTATTTGTTTATGTTTTGTATTGATTTTGTTCTTAACTTTTATTCGTCGCGTTTCTCCTACTCCATCTGACCTTTTTATTTGGTCAAACTTCCTTCTGTTCATTGTTCAGTATATAATAGGCTGTGTAATCGATTCGATAAGTTTCGTCGATTAATTAGTTTCCTTTTAGCCCCCGTATTTGTCAAAATGCCACTGAAATCATTTGTCTGTCTGTTTAATTCTGATTGTTGGCTATTCACGGATTATGTGTTGTCAATTATGCAATCGATTAATTAGTTATCGTCGATTAGTCCAGTCTTATTTGTAGTTCGTCAAATGGTTTGATGTCGAATATGTTATATTTTGATTCTTAGGCCTTTAGCACTGTTAATAATCCTGCATTTTTTGCATAAGACTCATGCATTTTTGGTATTAATTCGAATTTGGATACTGTTTCGTCCACTCTGAATGAAAGTCGAAATTGGTACTGAATGTAG
The DNA here is from genome assembly GCA_026770625.1 of Nicotiana glauca. NCBI lineage: Eukaryota > Viridiplantae > Streptophyta > Magnoliopsida > Solanales > Solanaceae > Nicotiana > Nicotiana glauca. The sequence continues at coordinate 16,868 of MU673667.1, read as the reverse complement.
TTTTAATATTTCTAATGATTTCAGTTCATTTGGATAGTTAGTTGTTTCCACTGTTTCAGTGCTGGTTGTAATAAATTTAATTCTGTGATTGATATTAAGGATTAGTTATAGCTGGTTAAGGTAGAAATCACAGGGTCTTTCAGGGGGTAGGGATAGGACAGTAAGAACAGTGGGATCCCAAGGGTAATTTGGGAATTGAAAAATGGGAAAAGGGTTTGAAATTAGTGGTCTGCCAGAGGGTATCTAATTAAGCATTAAACCAATAGTTGTTTAATAATGATAGTAGAATGTGAATTGGAATAGTATGGGAAGTATTGAATATTATAATGAGCCCATAACAATGAGATTAATAATGAATAAAACATACTCTAGTGGGGTTCAGGGAATATGATGGGTAAAGAATGGTTTTAATAAGGGTTGGAAGGAGCTGGCAGGTCAGTTTTTTTGGGTATAAAGGGAAGCATTCATATCAGTTTAAAGGATCTTTTTTGGACTCTAAGAATTAGGATTTGAAAAATTCGAGAACTAAAAAACCCACTGTCTCCTTGAAGCCTCTCTCTTGCTTCATTAACTTCATCTTCCTGATTCATATACACTAAGACTGATCTTAAGCGACTCTAGTGTATCTTTGAGTTCATTTGGGTGCTGAGTATTTTCTGTTGGGTTTTCAACTGGTGTGGTTCATCTGCTACTATTCCACTATTGTTGTGGTTGTATTTACTGGTTGGTTGTTGGTGTACTGCTGTCATCGCTGTGTTGTACTGTTGTGCTAACCTTCCTCTCTTCTTCTACTTTCAATTCCAGGTACACATTTGAGTCTCTCATACCAGTCGAAGTGAAATGAAATGCTGGCAAACCCAGCCTGTTGAATTTCCTCTTTGTTTGCTTTAATTTGATGTCAAATAAAACTCCTAAGCATGTGTTGGATTACTGAATGTATAACTGACTGCAAGTTTATCAGTTCACTCTCTGGCATCTTATAGGCTTTTATACTAGGATTAGACTGTGTAATTGGGACTGCAGCAGATCGTTATGAACTATTCTGGTTATACTTTGGTAATAGAATGTTGATTAGCTTAGGAATCTTGTGTTTGGTAATCAGTTGGATGGTTAAAGGTGAAGTTTAGTATTTGTTAGTCAATTCAATCCATATATTATGTGTAAACCTGCCAAACTAAATAATAACTCGGGCTAAAAATCAGTCATTGGTTCTGAATCAAGTTATATCTCGCTTCTATGCTGTTTATTTATAGGAGTAAGAAGGTCATTTGAAACAGGAAACAATTTCACCTTTAATTGCGGTAGCTCATTTCGAAAGGCATAGGTTGTTTGAGTGTTAAACTAGTTGATAGCTGAAACCGATTTAAAAGTGACCAGCATGTTGAATGTTAATAAAATCAATGCTATTTTTATTTGTACTGCATTTTATTAGCACCTGAAAACTCAATAAAACTAGTAAACAAGTATTGCTTCTTCCTGTTACAAGTCGTTGGGCTGTTTGTAGCAATATTCACAGACCCACATTAGACCTAATCCAATTGATTCATACGGTGGTTTACCCATGTGATTTTGGGCCTTGGCACTCAAATAGATGGCCCATTTTCTAGTAAGATTATCCAGTTGTTCAATGGCCCCAAGGATTCGATATCGCTTGTCAGACCTTATCCAGTTTGGGTTGGAATCAAAGCCCAGCTACTTGTTCATAGGCCAAATTATTTAGTTCATTGATTTGAGGCCTGATTTAAGATGGCAATATATAGTTTAACATAATATAATCCATCTCATTTATCAATTAGGATATTTCTTTTATCATTAGAGACAAGAGGTTGAGTAGAAAATCATAGTCACTTTAGGATGGGCCTTTAATAAAAATTGAGACGAGCTTCGCCAAACAAAAATACAAATTTGCGGGGCCCTCATAAATATATATATTAAAAATAATTAGACTTCGGGATGGGCCGTTTAGCGAATGGCACGGTCTTCCCCAAAATAATAGCGCGCTAGACTCTTTAGGTGTGTATTTTAATAATTTTTACCTTCTTAAACTCGGGTGCACATTTATGTGACCCAAATTCAAATCTCAACGGAGTCGAAATATGTCAATAACCGCGGGTACATTGATGTGACGTGGTTCGAGATGTATTTTCACGATGTTGCAATTTTTATAAAATAATAATAATCAAAAGCGGTTAAAAGGTATAAACGCACATAGGTTTGAGCATGTACTAAAATCAGATAATTAAGCCGGATATAATAGTTAAGCGACCGTGCTAGAACCACGGAACTCGGGAATGCCTAACACCTTTTCCCGGGTTAACAGAATTCCTTATCCGGATTTCTGATTCATAGACTGTAATATGGAATCAATTTTTCCTCGATTCGGGATTCAAATCGGTGACTTGGGACACCATAAATCTCTCAAGTGGCGATTCCAACTCTTAATAATAAATCCCGTTTCGATTGTCCTTTAATTAAAAAAACTCCATTTACTACACCCTTCGCGGGGTGCAGTAGCGGAAAAAGGAGGTGTGACAGCTCTGGCGATTCCACTGGGGAAGAGTAACCCAGAACCACTGGTTCAGGATTAGACATTCGAGCTTAGAATAATTGTTGTATTTGGCTTTCTTTATTATCTGATATTTATTACATTTTTTGGATTTAATGTGCAAAATGTTGCTTATTACCGCTTTGATATTATTTGAACTGTATATATAAACTGCTATGAAACCCTTTTTCTTTTTGAGTTTTCTGAAAAGGTGCATACGTTCGCGTAGCCCGCTTTTTATAAATTATACCAAATAGAGCGAGGTTGGGCAAGCGACAAGGCCGGACAGACTTTAGTTCTCCCGGTACGTTGCCCCCTCCTCAGCCCCAGTTGTCCGCTCGGGTTCCCCAACTCTAGACCAAAACCCTAGTTTTTTTTAAAAAACCTAGCAAAACACAGCTTCATGCCGGATCCCTAGTAGGAACGTTTATTTGCATCATGTGCATTTGACTTAGGGGACTCAACACAGGGGTTGGGTCCGTCTAGGACAAGCAACCTGAAGTGAAAAGACCACCCTGCTGCATCCTGTTTGCTTTATGCATTTATTTATTTCAGACTTGCATGCTGACCGGCTTCTGAAAATTGGAAATACTGGAAAATCATAAATAAATAAATAAATAAATATAGCAGTGTAGAGAGATAACTACTTATTTTTATGAAACCAATGTCCAAGTAGTGTCGTAACTCTGCCGAAATTTTGAAAAACAAGAAGAAGAAAAAAAGAGCGTTGTTTACTTATTTGAAAAAAAAAAGGCTTATTTTCAAGTTTAGTCCATTTTCTTTGGCGAACTACGCATGTTTGATTCTCACAGGATGTGAGATACGTAGGCAACCCTCATCGGGTCCAACCTCCCATTTTGCAAAAATAGCCAAAAACGTCAAAATTTTAATTTTTCGTCATGATTAAGTCAAGTGATGTCGTTCCTGTCAAAAATAGCCGAATGTTCCCGAAAGGGACGCCGGAAGGCTAACTTTGCATAAATGGCCATTTTGGATTTTTTACCTGTTTACCCACACGGCTTTAAAAGCTTCGTCCTCGAGGTGCTAAAAGGCCGTGTTTGAAAATCATGTCTTTTATATATATATATAAAATAAAAATAAAAATAAAAATAAAAAAACAAGAAAAGAGTCAGTGGGCAGGTAAATGCCATTTGAATTTTGGTCAAAATAAACCGAGGCAACTTCGGTAGTGTTTTAAACCATTCTTGCCGAGATAGCCTTAGAGTATCTTTCAGTTGTCGAAAGGCTATTTTCGTTAAAAGAACGGACAAGCTTGTGAAGAATCATAAAATAATCCTCCCTGGCGTCAAAATTTATGTGAAATTGTGAAGGGGCCACGTTTGCAAAAACGATCATTATTGCTAACATGACAATAAAAGAGGTCCACATGTGGTGATCTTAGGAAACAGGTTCTTGCAAAGAGAATTTACAAGGGTCGACCCTAACCTTAAATTTCCGCAGGTACAAATGAATACCGTCCAGGATCCACCTCAAATTATCATAGAAAGGGCTCACATACAACTACGAAGTTGGTGGGGAGATCTAGATAAAGATGGCCAAGTTTGGGTGAAAAAGCAGTTGGGTCCCCTGTTAGACATCATGCACGTCAAGCCGCGGGATGATTTGATTAAGGCCTTGGTGACCTTTTGGGATCCCGTTAACAATGTGTTCTGTTTCTCGGATTTCGAGATCACGCCCACTCTAGAAATAATAGCCGGATACATCGACTTCGGCCAAGAATTGAGAAAGCAGCAGCTTATATTTCCCAGGGCCCCCTCAGTACACAAATTATTCGATCTTTTGAAAATTAGCAAGCAAATGAGCAACAACCGCGCAAGCAACGGAAGTTGTATGTTTTACTTCTTGTATTACAGATTTGGACACTCAGCCGGATTTGAAACACATGAGAAGGGTTTGAGTAACAAACAGAACAAAGGCACATGGGAGATTCACCGACGATTTGCTTTCATTGTAGCGTTCTTAGGAATCATGGTGTTTCCAAATTCCGAGGGTACAGTAGATATTCGTATGGCCAGGATCGCACGGGTTCTCATCGACAAGGAAGATCACACTCTTGTCCCATTAGTGCTGTCATACATTTACCGGGCATTAACCTTGTGCAAATCTGGGGGACAGTTTTTCGAAGGTTGTGGCATTCTCCTTCAGATGTGGATGATCGAACACATTCGCCATCACCCTAAGTTCATGAGACATGCCTCAGATGGGAACAATTTCATCAAGAAATATGAGGAAAGGGTGGAAGATTACAAACCACCTGAGGGGTTTGAGGCATGGGTTTCCTATTTGAGAAG
>MU673663.1:201925-242281 GCA_026770625.1 Nicotiana glauca | reverse complement strand
GTTGTTCACAAGAAGAGTCATCTTCAAGCTCGACCATTGAAGAAAGTGAAGAAGTGGTAACAAATGAACGTGCAGTAAGTGTTATTTCAACTGCTATGTTAGCGGGCATATTTATAGGGTTGAAGCTTTATAAAAATATTGGAAATTAATTTTGTCAATTGTAGTTTTTATGTCACGACCCAAATCTCAAACAAGGTTGTGATGGCGCCTCTCGTGAAGACAAGGCCAGCCAATGAAACAAACGCTTCCTTTTAACAGTTATTTAACATTTATAAATCTAAAACGTGATTAGCATAATCAAAAGCGCGGAAAACAACGATAACAACAGGGAACCATCCCGTCACATCCCGACATCGGGGTGTCACTAGTCATGAGCTACTACAGAGTTCACTAAAGTACTACAAGTCCGGAAATAGGAACAAAGTCTGAAAGTAACACAAACAACATAAAATAAGGGAGAAGATATGGTGCCACGGACGCTAGCGGTCACCTGGCTCAGCTATGACAACAAATCTTCAAACAGATCAAAACCCGTTACCGGGTGGTCAAGTACCTGCATCTGCACACGAGGTGCAGGGAGTAAAGTGAGTACTCCAACTCAGTGAGTAATAAAAGTAAATAATAACCGAAAGCAAGAAATCACGTAAGTCACTCCATCATGCTATATAAAACAGTACAACCATTCTTGAGAAAAACAGTAAAACCGTGAAATCCTTTGGAAAACATCTGGGCTCAGTTAAAACCTCTTTGGAAAAGTGCTTTTGGAGAGAAGCTACTGCTTCTGCTTCTCCTCAAAAGCACTTTTTTTCCTTCCAAAAGCTTGGCCAAACATCTCAATTTTTGGCCAAAAGTATTTTTGGCCCCAAAAAAAAAGCACTTTTGGCCCAAAAGAAGCTTGGCCAAACAGGTTATAAGTTTGTATAAGTTGTATGAGGCAATCTTTTTATCTCACAGTTTTGTGGGCCCAGAAGTATAAGATTGTGGTCCACAAATTTGTGAAACAAAAAGGAGTCTCATACAAACAGTGTCAGTTGTATGAGAAACAAAATAAAACTTTACAAATAGGTCCTTAAACCCACTAAAAGCTTTTAAAATGTTGAATCGGAAAAGGATATACGGAATCCATGATTGTTGCATTTATAAATTCAATTATTTTTTTCTGTTGCTTTCTTGCTTCATGCTTCTTCTTGTAGTAGCGGTCAACTCTGAAGAAGTTCACTGTTCAGGTCAATATTTTCCTATAAATTAAACTTTCAGCCACGACAAGAATTACTAAAACGCAATAGAATAAGGGTTTAATTACGTTAACAAAATTAATTGTGTAGAGTTGGTCAGCCACGACCAAAGTCAACATTCCTTGGTGGAAACAAACATTAATACCTATATATTTAGCTTAAAATGTTTGTTTCCACCAAGGAATTCTTAGTAATTCCTTAGTAATTCTTGTCGTGGCTGAAAGTTTGAAAACAAACATTAATACCTTAGTAATTCTTGTCGTGGCTGAAAGTTTGATTTATAGAAAAATGTTGACCTGAACTGTGAACTTCTTCAGAGTTGACCGCTACTACAAGAAGAAGCATGAAGCAAGAAAGCAATAGAAAAAAATAATTGAATTTGTAAAGGCAACAATCATGGATTCCGTATGTCCTTTTCCGATTCACCATTTTAAAAGCTTTTAGTGGGTTTAAGGACCTATTTTAATATAGAAAGAAAATCTTTCCCTACATATTCTTTATGCAAGCATATTTTTCTATGCGTGTCTATGTAATCCTCACTTTTCAATCACAACTAGTAGTCGTAACCGCGCGATGCGCGGTCAATATTAAAAAAATATTTATCATTTTGTTAATTTTTCGATGTTACATTTGGAATTATCACAATTATATTTGGAACTTCTTCAGAGTTGACCTTGTATTACACCACAAAATAAGTTATCTAGATCCAAAGGAAGTGAGGCGAGGTTATGACTTCTAGCATTCAGAAGATATTGACTCCATTCTGAAACAAATACGATAATTAACTCCATTTTGTGGTGGGTTTGTTGAGGAAATGAAGAGATTTTGGGTAAATATTAATTTTGGGTATCTTAAATGTGGAATATTTTATGTAACTGATATCTACTATTTAAGGTATATTTCATTTCCTCCTTTTTTAAGGTTTTGGGTAAAACAAGTAAATATAGGTATATATAGTTATTAATAAGAAATCTAGATAAAAGTAGTAAATAGGTTTCTACTGTAGTATAGCTAGGTAAAAATCTCATTAGATTTTTAGCATTTTTATTAGCCCAATTTTGTAGGATTTTTTAGCCCAAATGGAATTGTTGCAACAGACCCCAAGTTACACCACCCCAATCTCTTAACCCATAAGCCCAAATACCTTATCCATACCCAAACCCATCAGATTTGTCTCTCATTTTTTTGAACTAAAGACAAGCATACAAAAGACCTAGAACCCTTAGAGACCAGCCGCCACCAGCCACCCTCCCTGAACCCAAATCTCGCCGGCGAACACCGCTTACCAGTCACACGACCACCCAAACTCCCCGTCCCCTCTTCACCTCAATCAACCCCGTCAGCTTCTTCTTCTTCAACACCATGTTGCTTCTTCTTCAACAATCAGCCACATCATCACCTTCCTCTACACCAGAAACGCCGCTAGACCTTTACTGAACCGTCAGCTCGCCGGAAAAAATGAGCTTCAGCCATAAACGACCCCCCATTTCCTCGTCTTCCCCAACGCTTGAGGAATAAAGAGGGTACAAAACATACGGAAAGAAAACAGAGGGGGTGGGCGATTTTGATTTTGAGTGGTTATGTATTTATTTGAATTCCAAAGTTTTTGCTTCTTCTGATTTCCATGAAATTAAATCAATTCTGCTCATGGGATTTGTTTGAGTTCCGTGGCTGCTTCCCGATTCGAGATCGAGTTCGAGTTGCCGACGAGTCTCATCCGGTTGAAGGTTCCTGTTTGGTTGAGTTCGATTGTTGTCCATTCTCGGATGATTTTAGAATCTGAAAGGCTCGGCTAAAGGTTCAATTCTTGCCCTATTTCCTCATTTTGTCTTCCTCTCAAGCTTGATTTTTGATATGTATAAACTTAGTGATTGTGTATTTATCACATTACTTGATTGTTGGTGTTGAGTTACTAGAGTAATGTTTTCTGTTGATCCAAAGAATGGTTTGAATTCAATTGTCTAATTCGAATAGATATCTTTTAGATGTTAAACAAGGTTTAAGCTAAGATATAAAATGAGCTGCTCGTGAACTGACTTTGGAATAGTAAATTGGGTCGTGGGGTCAGAATTTGAAAAGGTGAGAATCTCGTTAGTTGAAATCAATTGAAATCTAGGCTTTGGTCATGGTTTATGCATAGAGTTTGGTTTAATATTAAGTTAATTATATCTTATTCGTTTGGACCGTTAGGAATATGTTTAGGCCGGTCACACTTGGGTAGTCAAGCCTCGGGATTTTGTTAGTATCGAAGCGAGAGGTCGTTTTTTAGTTTATTATCCGGGGAATGCCCCGAAGGATTTGTATATATTTTATTTCAGGGATATGCCCAGAAGTAAATGTAAATGGAGGCCAAAAGTAGGAACTTGTAGTATTTTTATTTTTTTTTCATTTTTTTTTCTTTCATTTAGGTGGGGACGACCTCTAGCCTCTTATGTGTTTGTTTTGCTTTTGTGTTTTACCTCAATTGAATATTTTAAAAGCCGACAAGATCAAGTATGCAACCGTACTAGTTACGGGGCTAAGGGAGTGCCTAACACCTTCTCCCCAAGTCAAATAAACCCCCTTACCCGAATCTCTGGGGCGGACTTAGTTTTGGAGTCCAAAGTATTTTAAAGGAAAAATTATTTTTAAAAACGATGACCTGGCACACCGAAACCCTTGTCCGGTGGAGGCTCTGAGTTATTTTCCTTTTGAATACAATTTTTTTTCACTTTCAAAATTGGAAAACCCTTTTCAAGCTTTACTAAATCCTTTAATTTATTTGAAAAGATGAGAATCTTGTTAGTTGAAATTAATTGAAATCTAGGCTTTGGTCATGGTTTATGCATAGAGTTTGGTTTAATATTAAGTTAATTATATTTTATTCGTTTGGACCGTTAGGAGAATGTTTAGGCCGGTCACACTTGGGTAGGCAAGCCTTATAATTTTGTTAGTATCGGGGCGAGAGGTCGTTTTTTTTAGTTTATTATCCGGGGAATGCCCCGAAGGATTTGTATATATTTTATTTCAGGGGTATACCCCGAAGTGAATGTAAATGGAGGCCAAAAGTAGGAACTTGTAGTATTTTTATTTTATTTTTATTTTTTATTTTTTTATTTAGGTGGGGACGACCTCTAGCCTCTTATGTGTTTATTTTGCTTTTGTGTTTTACCTCAATTGAATATTTTAAAAGTCGACAAGATCAAGTATGCAATCGTACTAGTTACGGGGCTTGGAGAGTGCCTAACACCTTCTCCCCGAATCAAATGAACCCCCTTACCCGAATCTCTGGTGCACACTTAGTGTTGGAGTCCAAAGTGTTTTAAAGGAAAAATTATTTTTAAAAACAGTGACCTGGCACACCGAAACCATTGTCAGGCGGCAGCTCTGAGTTATTTTCCTTTTGAATATAATTTTTTGTCACTTTCAAAGTTGAAAAACCCTTTTCAAGCTTCACTAAATCCTTTAATTTATTTAAGATGGTTAAAAAAGAGGTGTGACATCTCTGGTGACTCTGCTGTGGATGTTGCAGGTTCGAGCTAGTACTTGATCTTGTTAGCTTTTAGGATATTAGGTTGAGGTTTATGTGTTTTGTTCGCTTTATTTGATTTTTATTTTGTTTGTGTCTCTTTTATTATTTGCCAATTGTTTATATGTTTACAATTTTTGTTTTATGTGTTTACTGCTTTATAACTGTCATCATTTGCATAACCCCAAGTCTTCTTTCTGCAACAAGTCTTCCGGAGTACGTTTGAGCGTACTTTGTGAGTCATCCGTGTCTTTCGGGGGGTGGCATGGGAGCGTGGAGTGGGCGGACAGCTAGAGCAGCCGCCATCGACCACGTGCGCCCCGAATTGCCTTGTCTAGTGAACCCCAAACTTAGGTCGGCCTTTAGGTCATTTTTATTTGCATCATGTCATTTATACCTAGTAGGGCTCGGTCCCAGGCACCGTGTCCCTTTGTAGGAAGCCTATCCAAAATTTGTCAAAAAATACGCCCGTGGCACAAAATACATCCAATCATCCCTATGTGATACATGTTGCATCTTGAGGGTAAAAAGGTCATTTAGCGGACCGATGTTTGGGAAAGAAGGGTGAAAAATGAAGTAAGTAGGGCCAACTCGCATTTTTCTTTCATAGTATTCCAAAAGTCAAAAAAATGAAAAAGAAAATCCAAAAAGATTTTACACTTTTCTATTATTTTCCAAAAATCCAAAAAAAAGGAGAAACAAAATCCAAAAAGATTTTAAATTTTCCACCATTTTCCAAAAAATTCAAAAAAAAAAGGGAGAAGAAAAATTCAAAAAGATTTTACATTTTCCATCATTTCCCAAAAAGACAAAAATATAGTTTTTTCAAATTAGTTTGATCTTCCCGAACTACGCGAACTTGATTTTCGTCTTTCGAGACGTGATACGTAAGCAACCCACATAGGGTCCGGTCTTCCTTGTAAGTCTTAGGTTATTGGTTTTACGGGGTCTTAGCCAAATCTTGCATGTCTAGTCACTTTTGGCCACATCGGCCATTTTTGCAAAATGTGGTCATTTTCGCGAAAGTGGTTCAATAAACCATGTCTTAGGATATTGAGTCCACAACTAAGTGTCTTATTACTTTAAAGTCTTCCCTTATTGAGTTTGCATCTTTAGCCACTTCTGGCCATATTGGCCGTTTTTGTAAAATGGACAATTCTGCAAATTGATTTTTTGGCCATGTTATTGGGAGTTGAATCCATATAAGCCTTAGTGAGGTATTTTCATGTCTTTGAGGTCACCTTTGTTGAGTTTGCATTAATAGCCACCCTTGGCCACGTAAGCCATTTTGCGAAAATAGCCCAATCGTGTCTTGCATGCGTCCAATAGGAGGTGTTGTGATGTCGCATAGTGTCTTGAGTCACTGATTTATTTGGTCTCATTTTTCTCATTCAGGTATGGCTCAATGTACCAGAGCTCGAGCATGATTGATACCCCAAGACAACTGCATTCAGGAGCTGCTTAAAGATACTTTTATGTTTTGAGTCTGTCATTCATGTTATCTTTTATTTTCTAGTCTTGTACGGTAATATTGAGTCTTTTGTTGTATTACTTCCCATTTTGTATTTGAAAAACCAAAAAAAATTATAAATTAAAAATTCAAAAAGATTTTTGTTTTTAGTTTATTTTGTCCATTACTTTTCCAGAACTACGTTTGATTTGATTCATGAGGGACATGATATATAGGCAACCTACATATCGAATTATTTTTTCTGAAAACTAAAAAAAAGAAAGAGAGAAAAAGAAAATGAAGTGTGGGACGTGAGAAATGAGAAAAAGAAAAAAATGATAATCAGAAGGAAAAGAAGGGGAAGAAATGAAAAACCAAGCAATGTTAGAAATAAAAATGAAGAAGGAATGGGGCAAGAAGAGTGAAATTGGGATGATGGCATATGACCTTCGTACCCTCAAAGTCATTCTAGAACTGTTAATTATTGCTAGGGGCATTGCACGCAATATGATATTTCTATCTAATAAATGCCCTAACGCTCACATGTTGGCTTTGTTTTGCTCCTCTTTGTTACTTTCATTGTTATAATAATAGAGTGTGGTTAGTTTGTGGCATTCTGGAAGTCATCCGTACAATACAAGGTCAAAGAATAAGGTAGTCATGGATAACAACGACTTGGACACAGGAGTTGTTGACACGTCGAGGGAGGTTGAGAAGTTGGAATCTGAATAGAAGAAGAAGGTCCAAAGGTTGAAACAGCAGATGGCAGAAATGTATCAGTCTTGGATCAGGGGGTATACTCCACCTTCATTCCCCACTAACTACACAGAAAACCCTGCAACTATTCCGCCACTCTCCCAATCCCAGATGCCCAATATCGTTGATCATTCCCCATAACACGCACCAGGCTTTACCCCTTACCACATTTACCCTGGCACTTCCTCTCAAACTTTCCATGCTCCATGAGCCAAAACAACCGCATTCCCATCTCCAGATACCCAATACCATGCCCCGGAACTCACCTTCAAAGTCCCAGATCCTTACTCCTACACTCCCTACTTTCAGCCTCATGTTGAAATTGAGAAACCACCCAAGAACGCGGAGCAAGAGGAGATGTTTATGAAAGTAAAGAGCCTGGAGGAATTATTGGGAAATATACAAGGGTTGGGAAGCCAGGTGAGTGTGGCTTATAAGGATTTTTGTTTGTTCCCTGATGTCCAATTGCCTGCCGGGTTCAAGATGCCCAGTTTGACTTGTATGATGGACATGGGGATCCTATAGCTCATCTAAGAGGTTACTTCAGTAAAATGAGAGGCTCCGGGGAAAAAGACGAATTACTGATGGCGTACTTCAGCCAGAGTCTAAGTGGGGCATCTTTAGAATGGTACACCCGCCAGGATGCCAGCAGGTGGTACATATGGGACGATATGGCTCAGGCATTTGCCCGGCATTTTCAGTACAATATAGATATTGTTCCAGACCGCCTATCTATGACCAAGGTGGAAAATAAACCCAGTGAAAGCTTTAAAGAATATGGGTTCTGATGGAGGGAGCAAGCTGAACGAGTCAATCCTCCGATGGAAGATGACGAGATGGTTAAATACCTTCTTCAAGCCCTGGAGCCCACTTACTATGGCCACTTGATCTCAGCCATTGGTAAGTCTTTTAATGATGTGGTGAAGATGGGAGAAATGGTGGAAGAGGGCCTCAAGTCGAGTAAGATCATGAGCTATTCTGCTATAAAAGCAGCCACTCAGGCAATCCAGAGTGGTACCGGAAGTTTGCTAGGCAAAAAGAAGAAGGAAGATGTCGCTATGGTTGTCTCCGGATCATGGCATGGCCAGAGGGGTTCACCTCACCAATATACTCAGCCTCGACCCCGACCCAACTCCAAACCTATCCCCGAGCTCCACATAATCCATCTCAGTACTATCCTCCTAACAAAGTCCGATCCTCTGTCCAACCACTGGGTCACTCCTTAAGGCGAGCACCAGCACTGCATAATACTCTTTCACCTTCCCAACATTTTCAAGCACCCAACAACCCTAGGAAACAGGGGCATAGAGGGGAACAAAGGCAAAGAAATTATTTCACGCCAATCGGAGAATCATACACAAGCTTGTTTGAAAAGCTAAAACTGTCTGGCCTGATTGAGGCGCTCCTTGACTATACTCCGGACCTATATGCAAAAGGTTTTGATCCCACTGTACGGTGCATGTACCACTCTAATGTCCAAGGGCATAGCATTGAAGATTGTCATGCTTTGAAAAGGGAGATAGAAAGAATGATTCAAGAAGGGATAATTGTGGTCCAGGACAATGACACCCAGAACATTACGCAGAATCCTTTACCCGCACATGATGATGCACACTTTGTGGGAAAGATGCATGGTGACAGGGAGTATGAGAATCCTTTTGGGAACTTGCTGAGTGAAGTTAATGATATTGAAACTGGTGAAAGTTGCAGTAATTTTGATGTGCAATCTAGTGGCTAAGATGTCGAGCTTGGTAATTGGAAAGACACTCCTTTCTTGGCTAGTGAGGGAGGAGTTTTGGTGGTTTGTTTTGTTGTTATTTATGTTGTCCGGGTTATTTCAGGGCTGTAATCCGGATATTGTCTTGTGGCATAAACATCTCTTCTTCTTATTTTGCCTAGTTCTTTTTACTGTAGTAACTCGTCCAGTGTTATCTAGAATTATTCCAGGGTTGTAACCTATGTCTATTTTGCTTGTTTTGTTCAAACCCTGTTCACCATCTGTCTAATGCAATCTCCTGCTTTCTGTTACTTATAGTCAGTTTTGTTTAGGTCACTTTTCCTTTTATAATTCTTTTCATGCTAACTCTAGTGGCACGACATGCGCGCATAATTCTCAGCCTGGTCTTGAAAGTCAGTCTAATCATGGAGAAATGACACAGTTTTGAACATGATAAAAAGAGGCATTTAAGGAAACAAGTAAAGATTCATGCGTTCTGAGGTAACCTGAAGTTTAAATTGAGTGAAACTGAGGCAGTAAGTCTGGGAAATCAAAAGGTTGATAAGAGCATGCAACAAGAAGATGTCTCTCAAGCAGTTTGAGGTAGATCAGTCATCTTTTAGCTATTAACCCTGATGCTTCTAAGAATTGTTGAAAGCATTGAAATACCAGCTGTACTGACATCCTTTCTCCCCTACTAAACAGCAATAGGTCAGCTGCAAAGCTCAACTGAATAATATTCATCTTGCTGCATTTTGGATGGTAGTTGAAGTTTGGATTCTTTCTGAGATTCTTTAGCAGTCTTGTTAAGTATTTCATAACTATCACAAAGAGATAAGGTGACAGGGGGTCTCTTTACCTAAGTCCCTTCTTAGCTTTGAAAGGTACTATAGGTGCACCATTGATCAGGATGGAGTAGGATACTGTGGTAGTACATTCCATGATCCACTGTACGAATTTCTCAGGTATTTGCAAGCAAGTTAGGACTTGTTCTAGATATCTCCATTCCACTGAGTCATAAGCTTTCTTCATGTCTATCTTCATCATGCATCTAGGGGATACCCCTTTCCTATTATATCCTTTAACTAGTTCATGACTTAGTATTATATTATTATTAATCAGCCTACCAGGAACAAATGCAACCTGGTTTTTATCCACTATATCATCCATGATATCCTTTAGCCTGTTAGTTAGAACCTTGGATATAATTTTGTACAGAATTGTGCAGCAGGAAATAGGTCTATACTCAGAAATTTTAACAGGATCTTTCACCTTTGGTATGAGGGTAACTGTTGTAACATTGATTGGTTTGCACATTTGAGATTCTTCAAAGAACTCTAGCACTGCATTTGTAATCTTTTCTCCTATCACTGGCCAAGCTTTTTTTTTAAAAAACTGCATTAAAACCATCACAACCTGGAGCTTTCATATCACTGATGCCTTCCAAAGCTTGATATATTTCCTCCTTAGTCACCTCTGCTACTAGCTGCATCTGTTGTATTTTGTTCACCTTTGGACCATCTTTCATTACTACTGGATTGACTGCTGGTAGTTCATCTCCCGAAGTCCCCAAGAGTTGCTTATAGAAACCTATCACCTCTTCCTCTATGTCCTTCTTTGCCTATGCAAAGCTGCCATCACTTTTTATCAATCTTCTAATTTTGTTTTGATTGCATCTACTCTTCATGCTGGCAAAGAAGTAAGCAGTGTTTGCATCCCCTAATTGCAACCACTTAATTCTAGACTTCTGCTTCATAATACTCTTCTCTATTTGTGACCATTTTTCCAATTGCATTTTTGCTTCTTTCTCCTCTTCTATTAGTTGTCTATTTTGCCCTGGAGTCCTCATATGTTTCTGCAGTTCTATCAATTCCTGTCTACATTCCTTGACCTTCACCTCTACACTATTATATTTTGCCTTGTTCAACTCCTTCATTGCTTGCTTTACTTTCTTCATTTTTTTGCCATACAATCCACATTTTCTGTCTTCCATAAGATTGACTCCAAACTTCATCAACAGTCTTCAGAAAATTGTCATGCTCAGCTAGATGATTTAGGAATTTAAAAGGCTTTGCATTCTTTTCTTCCTGTACCTCCAGTTCAATACTCATAGGAGAATGGTCTGAACTATGAGGATCCATAACCCATACTTTATTATGTGTCATTGAGAGTAACCAATCTGTATCAACAATAGCCCTATCAATCTTATTATAAGTGCTCCCATTAGTCCATGTGTACCTTCTTCCACTATATTTTAATTCACCTAACCCATTATTTGTCATGCAATCATTGAAATCTCTAACCTCAGCTTCTTGTACAGGACTTCCCACTGGTCTATCTTCCCCCTCCCTTATTGCATTGTAATCACCCATAGCTAACCAAGCTCCTTGATGTGTTGAATGAATTCTTTCTAATGCAGACCATAGGCTTTTCCTTTGCTCTACACTATGCAATCCATATACTGCAGTAAAGTTAGTCTGAGTATCTAGTCTCTTCACATATATTCTGGAATGGATCAGTTGTTCAGTTTTACACACCTCTTTACATTCTATTTCATTGGGATCCCATGCTATCCATATTCTCCCTTTACTACTTTGCTCATAGTTATCTATATACTTCCATCCTGGAGCTATTCTCCTAATAACTTGTGCTGCATTTTGTTTTTTGATTTTGTGTTCTAATATTACTATTATATACACTTTATTACTTGTAATAAACCACTTTACCTCCTTTTGCCTAGCAGGCTTATTCAAGCCTCTTACATTCCAAGTGACGAGCTTCATATTGGAATAAAGAGGTTTTGAGTATCTCTCCATTGTCCTATATCCTCTCTCTGTCTACCGCTACCTTCTCCTTCTTTGTATGACATCAAAGATTCTGCAAGCAAGTTGAAACCATTCAATATGGTCACTACTTCTGTCTGATGTTTATCTCTTATTTTGCTGCTGATCTTCCTATAGTTGTTTGCCCTTGTTGTTCCTCCTTCCCTTTATGACTCTCCACCTGATTATTTATTATCTCCTTGCTTGTGTTTTCCCCTTTCACTGTTTTCTTCTCCTCTCCTTCATTTACTTTTGGTATCCCTTTTGGTTGCCATTCCTGTTTCTGTTTTATGTTCTTATTCCTTATGTTTGGCTGGTCTGTCCTTCTACATTGATGTCCCACCTGCATACATTTTGTGCAAAATTCCGGCACCCAATCATATTCAATTACTTGCATAATCTCTCTCACATTAGGATCAGTTACTTTAACTGATTTTGGTAGCTCTTTTGTCACATCCATCTCCACTAACACCCTAGCATATGAGATCCTGTCAACTTATGTAGTACATGCATCTGCATACAAAGGTACTCCCAATCCACTATAATCCTACTTAGTGATCTCTTACCCCAGCAATTCAAAGGTAAATTTGGATATTTCACCCATACTGGTATGGTCTGCAGAACTTCTTTGTTTAAATCAAAATCAGCTGACCACACTTTCACTATAATTGGCTTATTATTCATCATGTGTGGCCCAGAGTACAATACCTCATCCCGATCTTCAATCGAATTAAATTTCACCAAAAAATACCCATCGTTATGGAAATAGACTTTAGTCTTTGAAACAAAATTCCACATCGAAGCTATATATCTATCCATTGCACTAATTGACAGACTACCCCCCACAACATACAAAATTAAAGCTAATTTCCACTTTGGAGTTTCCTCTTCTACCTCTTCTTTGCATAATTCAACTATTATTTCTCCATTTCTGATAGTAGGCGGAATATAGCTCAGATCCATACCTTTTGCTGCAAAAGTTGAACCTACAAATAGATTCGCCCATTTTTCTGATCCTTTTCCAGCTACATCACCTGCTCCCTGCTTCTCTGCTTCCTTGGCAATTGCTCGATTATTCTGTTCAATTATCCTTTTTCCACTTGAATTAGTATCTGCATGTGCTATCACTACTTCTAATTGAGTTATACTAGCTTGTTCCGTTCTCATCCCTGAAGTTTGTCCCTTATCCTTCATAGTCGTCAATGTCGGCCACTGTTCCATCGGAGTTTCTTCCTGAACACTTTTCAGATCATGATTGGATTTTTGAGCTGGAGTCTGAGACGCTGAAGCTTCCACTGAAATGTGCGTAGTAACAATTTTCTTCGGCCTTCCCCTTCCCATGGTGATTGGTGCACGTTAGTTCATGCACTCTAACGTGCGCCTAGAGAAAGAGAGAGACGGTTAGCTTGGTCTGGAGTAGTTTAAACTTTTTCCATTATTGAGTTAGTTAAATAGGATCACTATTTATTAATTTTTATAATATTTCATTTAACTTTGAATATATAACACAAATACTAATTTTAAAATAATATTTATGTTATTTTATATTTATGTGGCCTTTATAAAATTTTATTTAAGGGACACGCACAATACACGTAATGAAAGACTAATTCATATAAAGAAAAATATAAATGTTATTTTATTCCTCACCTTCCCTTTTCCTTTCTTTCGTTCCATTATAATATTAAAAACTTTTTAATATTAAGAGGGAAAAAAATTTACAATTTTATTTAAAAAAAATTGATACCATTTGCTATTCTAATACCAAACACTGTATTTTCTTTGACTATATTCTTTTAAACATTTATAAATATTTTTAACTATAAAAATTTGTGATTGTAGTAATATTATGTATAGTTTTTAACTATGTAAATTTATTTAAAAGATATAAAAAGCTACGTATTATTGTAAAATCGGGGGAAAATACCCCTAAATAAACCTAACTCTGTCTTGGGAAAGAAAAGACCTAACTCTGTCTTCACTCTTCCGTCTTACCCGAGATTTTCTGCCGTTGCAATAAGGACCATCGTCGCCGTTACCGGCTCTGGCCGTGAAATCTGAATACCCATTTTAGGTAATTTTCGTAGTCCAATTTTTAGTACGTTGTTTTCTTCCATTTTTTGTAGTAAAGGTGATTACTTAATGAAAATTTAAAGGCTGTATTGAATTGTATTGTTATTCAGTGATAATTTTAGCCGTTGAATTGGTCTCCTTTCTCTTTTTGTGTTTGTCCAATGGGTTTCATTTGTTTGCTGAATTTGTGAACTCTAACATTGAATAAAGTTGATACGGAGAAAATGCCAGTTTTTAAGTAGCAGTAAATATGGAGTAGTAATATTTCTAATTTTCTTGATATGGAATCGCTCTTGATGTGTAGATCCAATAGCCATCTCATATTAACCCCAAGAGAGGAAAATTGTGGGAGTTCTAACAGTGGCAATCAAACAAGAACTTGATGTGTGAAATCTGTTAACAAAAAGAAAAAGGATAGCTTTTTGAATCACTATATCCCAGGTCCATTGATAACTTAGGATTAGTGATCATAGGATTGATGTGATATCTCACAACTGGAATTTGATGGTATATTTATAAGGGATATGTCAATTACTTGCTTGCTCTAAGATATAAGATTATCCTCGCACTGATTGTTGATCCTCCTAGATCCTTACTTCAAATGTTGATATTGTAGCATACGACAAATCTGGCAATTCGTAGTTGGTGTCACTTAGTTAAATTAGGTCCATCATTATTAGATTGCCAGATTACTATAGCCTGTTTGGCCAAGCTTCTGCCAAAAATATTTTTTTTCTTTTTCAAAAGTATCTTTTTTCCCAATTTGAGATGTTGGCCAAGCTTATTTGGGGGAAAAAGTACTTTTGGGAAGAAGCAGAAAAAAGTAGCTTCTTTCCAAAAGCAGAAGCAGAAGCAGTTTTGGTTTTTCTTCTTACCTAAAATACCCATAACAAAATATAGTATATACCAAAATAACCCTTAAACCTAATACTTAGGATATTAATTTATAATTATTTCTTCTTATTTTTAGGAAAATTTTCTAATATATAGTGACTTTAGGGATGAATGCTTTTATATTTGTTGAAGGAATTTTAATATATTTAACTTATATTAAAAGAATTAAGTACTTTTTAATTTTATAAATAAAATGTTTTTTTTAAATATTGTATGTAATAATAAAATTTTGGGATTATTTATTTACTTATAATATTAATTATTAAGTAAATCTATTCATGTCCTTATTCGTAACTTGACACTTAAAAGCACTTTCTAAAAAGCTTGGCCAAACATAAATTATTTCTCAAAAGTGCTTTTCAGACTGATTAGCCAAACACAAATTGCTTCCCTCCAAAAATACTTTTTTCAAAAGCACTTTTAAAAAAAGTACTTCTCAAAATAAGCTGATTTCTCCAGCTTGGCCAAACAGGTTATACGACGCAGAGCATTTTACTTCTCAGTGCCATGTAAAGGCAACTGATCTGAAGTTAGCTTTAAACTTTCTCAATCTTGTAATGAGTATTATTGATTGGTGCCTGATCTTTATACATAAAGGGGGGTACATTGCTTGCATTTCTTGGCGCATTCTTTGTTGTTGCATCTTGTTTCTTCATGCATGCCAAGTCAAGCAAAATGCTGTAGGCTAGGATACCAGGCCTCGCTCACTACTTCGGTGCCTGATCTTTATCCATAAAGGGGTGTACATTGCTTGCATTTCTTAGATTTGAGATTTTTACCGTTAGAAACTTATTTACCTATATTTTTTATGTTTTGAAGTTTTTAATAAGTATCTAGGTTTTTCTTTCAAATTATATATATTGCTACTTAAAAGACTACCACTCCATTATTAGTGCCTTCAATTAAGGAATTAAATTATATTCTTTCCTTTTCTTTTCCCTCTCCTCTTCTCTCTCTTTTTTCCCCCAATTAAAATCCCTTAATCTACGCCCAAGATATCCATCTTCTCTCCATAACTGTATAATAATTGTATTTAGATTGTATCGGCTACATAAATGCTTAAAACATAAATGTATCATACTTGTATCACGTTTGTATCTAACTTGTATCTGGTATATTAATACCCAAAATAATACATGATACAATACTAATATACAATTATCATACTTGTGATACAAACTGTGAAATTCGCAATGAACGCACAATTGCTCGTAACAATATGCAATGAATATACAATAATCATACATTTGTAATACAATTCGTGCAACAATGATACATATACAATTATAATACAATCACGATACATTTCTGAAAAATTGTGACACAATTATGATCTTCATTTTCTTCAAGTTTCAATCACAATATAGGTCTTCATCTTCTTCATCTTCATCATCTTCTGTATATGATTGCCAATGAGTCACACCAAATTTCGCACCCTCCTTGACAAAGAACTTTTGTCTCTAAATTAACAAACAAAAATATTTTTTGTAATCGATAGTATTATTTTCTAAAATTTCATAAACATATGAAATTCAATAAACTAAATTCATATGTAATAACATCAAACATACAAAAAACATACTATACTGATAATAATAAAAAATTGGTGAAATTAATTTTTTCACAGGCCTCATACAATCAGTATATAAAAAACTTACGAGAATAAACAAATTATCTCATATAAGCATATAAAACACAATACAAAATATGTAATTTAACGTACATTTCTGAAAAACTGTGACACAATTATGATCTTCATCTTCTTCAAGTTTCAATCACAATATAGGTCTTCACCTACTTCATCTTTTGTATATGATTGCCAATGGTAGAAGTTTGGGGTGGGTCTTACGGGGAACGGAGTTGTTAATTGGAAAGAGAACATATGATTTTGGGGTGGGGTGTTTTTTTTTTCTAAACGAGAATTACTTTTTTGCTTGGATCAAATATCATCCACGCTAAAAATATGTCCGTCCATTTAGATAGGGGAGAAGTTCTCCATAAACATTGCAAAATTGCCATTCAACCAGGGCCTTGCATTACACCACAAAACAAGTTATCTAGATCCAAAGGAAGTGAGGCGAGGTTATGACTTCTAGCATTCAGAAGATATTGACTCCATTCCGAAACAAATACGATAATTAACTCCATTTTGGGGTGGGTTTGTTGAGGAAATGAATGAATTTTGGGTAAATATTGATTTTGGGTATCTTAAATGTGGGATATTTTATGTAACTGATATCTACTATTTAAGGTATATTTTATTTCCTCCTTTTTTAAGGTTTTGGGTAAAACAAGTAAATATAGGTATATATAGTTATTAATAAGAAATCTAAATAAAAATAGTAAATAGGTTTCTACTGTAGTATAGCTAGGTAAAAATTCCATTAGATTTTTAGCATTTTTCTTAGCCCAATTTTGTAGGATTTTTTAGCCCAAATGGAATTGTTGTAACAGGCCCCAAGTTACACCACCCCAATCTCTAACCCATAAGCCCAAATACCTTACCCATACCCAAACCCATCAGATTTGTCTCTCATTTTTTTGAACTAAAGACAAGCATACAAAAGACCTAGCACCCTTAGAGACCAGCCGCCACCAGCCACCCTCCCTGAACCCAAATCTCGCCGGCGAACACCGCTCACCAGTCGCACGACCACCCAAACTCCCCGTCCCTTCTTCACCTCAATCAACCCCGTCAGCTTCTTCTTCTTCAACACCCTGTTGCTTCTTCTTCAACAATCAGCCACACTATCACCTTCCTCCACACC
The DNA here is from genome assembly GCA_026770625.1 of Nicotiana glauca. Lineage (NCBI taxonomy): Eukaryota > Viridiplantae > Streptophyta > Magnoliopsida > Solanales > Solanaceae > Nicotiana > Nicotiana glauca. The sequence continues at coordinate 225,058 of MU673663.1, read as the reverse complement.
AGAAACGCCGCCAGACCTTTACTGAACCAGCAGCTCGCCGGAAAAAGCGAGCTTCAGCCATAAACGACCCCCCGTTTCCTCGTCTTCCCCAATGCTTGAGGAATAGAGAGGGTACAAAACATACGGAAAGAAAACAGAGGGGGTGGGCGATTTTGATTTTGAGTGGTTATGTATTTATTTGAATTCCAAAGTTTTTGCTTCTTCTGATTTCCACGAAATTAAATCAATTCTACTCATAGGATTTGTTTGAGTTCTGTGGCTGCTTCCCGATTCGAGATCGAGTTCGAGTTGCCGACGAGTCTCATCCGGTTGAAGGTTCCTGTTTGGTTGAGTTCGATTGTTGTCCATTCTCGGATGATTTTAGAATCTGAAAGGCTCGGCTAAAGGTTCAATTCCTGCCATGTTTCCTCATTTCTCTTCCTCTCAAGCTTGATTTTTGATAAGTATAAACTTAGTGATTGTGTGTTTATCACATTACTTGATTGTTGGTGTTGAGTTACTAGAGTAATGTTTTCTGTTGATCCAAAGAATGGTTTGAATTCAATTATCTAATTCTCATACATATCTTTTAGATGTTAAACAAGGTTTAAGCTAAGATATAAAATGAACTGCTCGTGAACTGACTTTGGAATAGTAAATTGGGTCGTGGGGTCAGAATTTGAAAAGATGAGAATCTTATTAGTTGAAATTAATTGAAATCTAGGCTTTGGTCATGGTTTATGCATAGAGTTTGGTTTAATATTAAGTTAATTATATCTTATTCGTTTTGACCGTTAGGAGCATGTTTAGGCCGATCACACTTGGGTAGGCAAGCCTCATGATTTGTTAGTATCGGGGCGAGAGGTCGTTTCTTTTAGTTTATTATCAGGGGAATGCCCCGAAGGATTTGTATATATTTTATTCCAGGGGTATGCCCCGAAGTGAATGTAAATGGAGACCAAAAGTAGTAACTTGTAGTATTTTTATTTTATTTTTATTTTTCTTTTTCGTTCATTTAGGTGGGGACGACCTCTAGCCTCTTATGTGTTTATTTTGCTTTTGTGTTTTACCTCAATTGAATATTTTAAAAGTCGACAAGATCAAGTATGCAATTGTATTAGTTACGGGGCTTGGGGAGTGCCTAACACCTTCTCCCCGAGTCAAATGAATCCCCTTACCCGAATCTCTGGTGCGAACTTAGTTTTGGAGTCCAAAGTGATTTAAAGAAAAAATTATTTTTAAAAACGGTGACCTGGCACACCGAAACCATTGTCAGGTGGCGGCTCTGAGTTATTTTCCTTTTGAATACAATTTTTTGTCACTTTCAAAATTGAAAAACCCTTTTCAAGCTTTACTAAATCCTTTAATTTATTTAAGATGGTTAAAAAAAGGGTGTGACATCTCTGACGACTCTGCTAGGATGTTGCAGGTTCGAGCTAGTACTTGATCTTGTTGGCTTTTAGGATATTAGGTTGAGGTTTATGTGTTTTGTTTGCTTTATTTGATTTTTATTTTGTTTATGTCTCTTTTATTATTTGCCAATTGTTATGTGTTTATAGTTTTTGCTTTATGTGTTTACTGCTTTATAACTGTCATCATTTGCATAACCCCGAGTCTTCTTTCTGCAACAAGTCTTCCGGAGTATGTTTGAGCATACACGGACTTTTTGTGGTTCATCCGTGTCTTTAGGGGGTGGCGTGGGAGGGTGGAGTGGGCGGACAGCTAGAGCAGCCGCCATCGACCACATGCGCCCTGAATTGCCTTGTCTAGTGAACCCCAAACTTAGGTTGGCCTTTAGGTCAATTTTATTTGCATCATGTCATTTATACCTAGTAGGGCTCGGTCCCAGGCACCGTGTCCCTTTGTAGGAAGCCTATCCAAAATTTGTCAAAAATAGGCCCGTGGCACAAAAGACATCCAATCATCCCTATGTGATATATGTTACATCTTTGAGGGTAAAAAGGTCATTTGGTGGACCGATGTTTGGGAAAAAAGGGTGAAAAATGAAGCAAGTAGGGCCAACTCGCATTTTTCTTTCATAGTATTCCAAAAGTCAAAAAAAATAAACAAAAAAATCCAAAAAGATTTTACACTTTTCTATTATTTTCCAAAAATCCAAAAAAAAGGAGAAAAAAAATTAAAAAAGATTTTAAATTTTCCACCATTTTCCAAAAATTTCAAAAAAAAAGGGAGAAAAAAAATCCAAAAAGATTTTACATTTCCATCATTTCCCAAAAAGACAAAAATATAGTTTTTTCAAATTAGTTTGATCTTCCCGAACTACACGAACTTGATTCTCGTCTTTCGAGACGTGATACGTAGGCAACCCACATAGGGTCCGGTCTTCCTAGTAAGTCTTATGTTATTGGCTTTGTGGGGTCTTAGCCAAGTCTTGCATGTCTAGTCACTTTTGGCCACATCGGCCATTTTTTCAAAATGGAGTCATTTTCGCAAAAGTGGTTCAATAAACCATGTCTTAGGATATTGAGTCCACAACTAGGTGTCTTATTACTTTAAAGTCTTCCCTTATTGAGTTTGCATTTTTAGCCACTTCTGGCCATATCGGTCGTTTCTGCAAAATGGGTCAATTCTGCAAATTAATTTTTTGGCCATGTTATTGGGAGTTGAATCCATATAAGCCTTAGTGAGGTATTTCCATGTCTTTGAGGTCACCTTTGTTGAGTTTGCATTAATAGCCACCCTTTGCCACGTAAGCCATTTTGCGAAAATAGCCCAATCGTGTCTTGCATGTGTCCAATAGGAGGTGTTGTGATGTCGCATAGTGTCTTGAGTCACTGATTTATTTGGTCTCATTTTTCTCATTCAGGTATGGATCAATGTACCAGAGCTCGAGCATGACTGATACCCCAAGACCACAGCATTCAGGAGCTGCTTAAAGATACTTTTATGTTTTGAGTCTGTCATTCATGTTGTCTTTTATTTTCTAGTCTTGTATGGTAATATTGAGTCTTTTGTTGTATTACTTCCCATTTTGTATTTGAAAAACAAAAAAAAAAATTATAAATGAAAAATTCAAAAAGATTTTTGTTTTTAGTTTATTTTGTCCATTACTTTTCCAGAACTACGTTTGATCTCATTCATGAGGGACATGATACGTAGGCAACCTACATATCAAATTATTTTTTCTGAAAACTAAAAAAAAGGAGAAAAAAAGAGAAAAAGAAAATGAAGTGTGGGACGTGACAAATGAGAAAAAGAAAAAAGTGATAATCGGAAGGAAAAGAAGGGGAAAGAAATGAAAAACCAAGCGGTGTTAGAAAGAAAAATGAAGAAGGACTGGGGCAAGAAGAGTGAAATTGGGATGATGCCATATGACCTTCGTACCCTCGAAGCCATTCTAGAACTGTTAATTATTGCTAGGGCCATTGCACGCAATGTGATATTTCTATCTGATAAATGCCCTAATGCTAACATGTTGGCTTTATTTTGCTCCTCTTTGTTACTTTCATTGTTATCATAATAGAGTGTGGTTAGTTTGTGGCATTCTGGGAGTCATCCGTACAACACAAGGTCAAAGAATAAGGTAGCCATGGCTAACAAATACTTGGACACAGGAGTTGTTGACCCGTCGAGGGAGGTTGAGAAGTTGGAATCTGAATTGAAGGAGGAGGTCCAAAGGTTGAAACAGCATATGGCATAAATGTATCAGTCTTGGATCAGGGGGTATACTCCACCTTCATTCCCCATTAACTACACAGAAAACCTTGCAACTATCCCGCCACTCTCCCAATCCCAGATGCCCAATACCGTTGATCTTTCCCCACAACACGCACCAGGCTTTACCCCTTACCACATTTACCTTGGCACTTCCTCTCAAACTTTCCATGCTCCACGAGCCAAAACAACCGCATTCCCATCTCCAGATACCTAATACCATGCCCCGGAACCCACCTTCAAAGTCCCAGATCCTTACTCCTACACTCCCTACTTTGAGCCTCATGTTGAAATTGAGAAACCACCCAAGAACGCGGAGCAAGAGGAGATGTTTAAGAAAGTAAAAATCCTGGAGCAATCATTGAGAAATATACAAGGGTTAGAAAGCTAGGTGAGTGTGGCTTATAATGATTTGTGTTTGTTCCCTGATGTCTAATTGTCTGTCGGGTTCAAGATGACCAGTTTGACTTGTATGATGGACATGAGGATCATGTAGCTCGTCTGAGAGGTTACTGCAGTAAAATGAGAGGCGCCGGGGAAAAAGACGAATTACTGATGGCGTACTTCAGCCAGAATCTGAGTGGGGCATCTTTAGAATGGTACACCGGCCAGGACGCCAGCAGGTGGTACATATGGGACGATATGGCTCAGGCCTTTGCTCGGCATTTTCAGTACAATATAGACATTGTTCCAGACCGCCTATCTATGACCAAGGTGGAAAAGAAACCCAGTGAAAGCTTTAGAGAATATGGGTTCCGATGGAGGGAACAAGCTGCACGAGTCAATCCTCCGATGGAAGATGACGAGATGGTTAAATACTTTCTTCAAGCCCTGGAGCCACTTACTATGGCCACTTGATCTCAGCCATTGGTAAGTCTTTTAATGATGTGGTGAAGATGGGAAAAATGGTGGAAGAGGGCCTCAAATCGAGTAAGATCATGAGCTATTCTGCTATAAAAGCAACCACTCAGCCAATCCAGAGTGGTACCAGAAGTTTGCTAGGCAAAAAGAAGAAGGAAGATGTCGCTATGGTTGTCTCCAGATCATGGCATGGCTAGAGGGGTTCACCTCACCAATATACTCTGCCTCGACCCCGACCCCGACCCCAACTCCAAACCTATCCCCGAGCTCCACATAATCCATCTCAGTACTATCCTCCTAACAACGTCCGGTCCTCTGTCCAATAACTGGGTCACTCCTTAAGGCGAGCACCAGCACAACATAATACTCTTTCGCCTTCCCAACATTTTCGAGCACCCAACAACCCCAGGAAACAGGGGCATAGAGGGGAACAAAGGCAAATAAATTGTTTCACGCCAATCGGAGAATCCTACACAAGCTTATTTGAAAAGCTAAAACAGTCTGGCCTGATTGAGGTGCTCCTTGACTATACTCCGGACCCGTATGCAAAAGGTTTTGATCCCACTGTACGGTGCATGTACCACCCTAATGTCCAAGGGCATAGCATTGAAGATTGTCATGCTTTGAAAAGGGAGATAGAAAGAATAATTCAAGAAGGGATAATTGTGGTCCAGGACAATGACACCCAGAACATTGCGCAGAATCCTTTACCCGCACATGATGATGCACACTTTGTGGGGAAGATGCACGGTGACAGGGAGTATGAGAATCCTCTTGGGAACTTGCTGAGTGAAGTTAATGATATTGAAACTGGTGAAGGTTGCAGTAATTTTGATGTGCAATCCAGTGGCTAAGATGTCGAGCTTGGTAATTGAAAAAACACTCCTTTCTTGGCTAGCCAGGGAGGAGTTTTGGTGGTTTATTTTGTTGTCATTTATGTTGTCTGGGTTATTTCAGGATTGTAATCCGGATATTGTCTTGTGGCCCAAACATCTCTTCTTCTTATTTTGCCTAGTTCTTTTTATTGTAGTAACTCGTCTAGTGTTATCTAGAATTGTTCCTGGGTTGTAACCCATGTCTATTTTGCTTGTTTTGTTCAAACCCTATTCATCATCTGTTTAATTCAATCTCCTGCTTTCTGTTAGTTCTAGTCAGTTTTGTTTAGGTCACTTTTCCTTTTATAATTCTTTTTATGCTGACTCTAGTGGCACGACATGCACGCATAATTCTCAGCCTGGTCTTGAAAGTCAGTCTAATCATGGAGCAATGATACAGTTTTGAACATGATAAAAAGAGGCATTTGAGGAAACAATTAAAGATTCATGCGTTCTGAGGTAACCTGAAGTTTAAATTGAGTGAAACTGAGGCAGTAAGTCTGGGAAATCAAAAAAGTTGATAAGAGCATGCAACAAGAAGATGTCTCTCAAGCAGTTCGAGGTAGATCAGTCAGCGCTGAAATGCGTTCTTCCACATCAAGATAAGGTTGAGTCAAATCTATTTCGAATTGGAAAGAGTCATTCATTGGGACAAAGGTATTACCCATTGGTACTTTTTGTTTGTGTTGATGGCATCAATAGATGTTGTATATGGTTTCTTTGCTTATCTTCGATTGCAGGTTTATACTTGGCATTCTTAAAGTTTGCTATGACGAAGGCATTTTATTCTGCTAACCAAATACTTTTATCTTTGCTACCCCTTTTGAGCCTTAATTTGTTTTGTTTTATACCCCTCTTTTGGAATCAGAAGCAGAGTTAGGAACTAGAAAGAAAAAAAAAACAAAAAAAGAAAAAAAAAAAAAGAAAAGAGAAAAAGAAGAAAAAGCAAAAAAAAATAAAGAAGAAAAAAAAAGAAAAAGAGAGAAAAGGAAAAGAAAAAATAACTTTGTCTTTTGAACTACGTTCGACCTGATTCTTGTCACCACAAGATATGTAGGCAGCCTTACGGTTCGGTCACACCAAATAAAATATTTCATAATCCCCGAAGTCAAGAGTGGGGCAGTTTTTTTTAGAAATCTCATCAAAGCAAAATCCAAAAATAATTCCCCAAACTCCAAGAAACTGGGACAGAAGTTTTAATTTTTCCAAAGGACCTGATTCTAAAAGTTGTAATTTTGAACCATTTTCATCTTAAATTATTTTGAGCCTTCATACCATCCTTTCTTTCCAACCCTGTCCAAAAGCCTACGTTACGGTCCAAAGAAAGACCTTCTGACCAATCTTTGAGGATGCAAAATCAAGTGTGTGGTGAAAGCATGATCTTCTTGCATCATGGGTAATACCTTGTTCTCAGCACAAAGAGAGAAAATGATAAAATGAGAGAGTCTTATCGGTGAAAACCCTCATGGGCACCGTAAGACGGTAGTGAGTTGAGAAAAAGAGCAAAATGAGAGAGTCTTGATGGTGAAAATCCTTCAGGGCACTACAAGTCGACTGAGGATTATGGATCAAATAGGACAATTGAAGCGTTGAAGCCTATTTTTACATCGAAGAGGTACAACAAGAGTTGAATATTAGACTTGCTTGAGAGATTAGTCCACTTAATCCAAAGGTACATGTCATGGTCATTGTAAGCACGTGATTTTTGCTTCGCTTGAATTACTCCTATAGAATTCATACAATTAGGATTTTTCTTTTAATTATTTAAATTTATGAAATTAATTGCATGATTTTGTGTGCATTTTTAATTGATATAATTCATAAGAAATACAAAAATAGCATATTTTCATTTAGGACACAATTTTATATTTTTAGTTCTATTAGTTAATTAACATTACAAAAAATGGAAGAAAATAACAAAAATAGTCCTTTCTGCATTTTACTTTTAATTTTTGATTTTTTCCTTAGCTTTCTTTGAAATTAGGATTTAGTTAATTCTTAAAAATTAATTAGTTTAGTTTTAGAATTAAATCAGATCTATTTACTTTTAATTTTGTATGTAACAAAAATAAAAAAAAAAGAGAAAAAGAGAAAAATAAAAAAACTAATATGAAGTGAATAAAACTGGCCTGTTAAAATAGTAGGCGTTTGGGCCATCTATTTCCAAACAAAGGTTAGCCCAAACCAAAACCCGGCCACTTGAACCAACCCAAGCCCAACCCCAAGACCACCTGGTCCAGTCCCTTTAGTATCAAAACAACCCCGTTTCGCTTGCTTTTAATCACGAATGTTGAATCTCATCAATCCAACGGTCCGGAACTAACGAGGTTATTTGATATATAATTATCCGAATTTCCCCCTACCCCCTCATTCACCTTCTCTCATACCACCCTTCTAACCTCCGATATAACACCACCATCCCCCACCGTCCGCCGCCGCCCGGAAATCGCCTCCGCCAGCGGCGATCACCCAATGGCCCCCAAAATTTTATCACAGCCTCCTCTCTTCTTCCCCTTTCCAAATCCAAACCAATCTTCCCTCAAAGCCTACCCAGTCCCTTCGAATAAACCCAACCAAAATCACACCACATGGCCTCCTCGACCTCCTCTTCCCAAATTCCAAACTAATTTCTTTCAAATTCAGCCCTAATTGCTCGAATCCTAGATCTAGGGTTCTGATTTGGGGGTCTTAAAGAATTTCAGCCGGCTTGGATTTTCCGCAGTGATCGATTGATCTTTTAATAATATTGTTTGCTTATTTTGGCAAAGAATAGGCAAACAACATTATTTGAGGATCAAATTCGAAGTCAGTCAGTTTACAGCCTAAAATCAGTAAGTTTTCTCACTTTTTGTTTTCTTTCTTTCTTTGTTTTGTTCTTTTCTTGTTCATCTCCCGTTTCTTCTTCATTGCCAAATTTTAGTTTCTGTTGTTAAGTTTTTAATTACTATTTTTTCTATGTTCGTACTGTTTCACGTAATTCGGTTCCTTTTATTTTTTTTGTGAGTCTCAATTTTTGTTTTGATTGATAGTAGCATGATTAATTTTGTTCTTAGGTTTTGTCTAATTTAGTAGCCTGTAACAGTACTTATTAGAATTAATTTCCAGTTCTGATTAGAATTAGATAGATTTGATAGTTCAATTTTAGGTATTTTGTGTTAATTAGACATTGTTTGGATATAGCTAAGTAATTCCCACCCTTTGATTGATTAACTATGGTCATTTTTTACCAAGTTCAAAGGGCTAGGGTTAGGTTGGCATAGGTTAGTAATTTTAGGACTAATGTAGGGGTAGTATAGGTAGTTCAATTAAGAGAATCCTGTAGTAACTAAAAATAGAACCGCCTAGAACCTTCTAGAAGGGTGTTCTAATTTGAAATTCAGGAATTGGGTAGAATAACTTAGGCAATAAGTCATGAATTGAAGGACTAAGTAGCTAAAAACTGAAATTAGATAAGGGACTAAGGGTGTAAAAGGAAATCTGAAAGTTGCCCTAGCCCTTGCCTATAAAAAGGGCAATCCCTTGCCTTGCAATACAAGTTTGAGAAGTGGAGAGAGATCTAAAAATCTGCAAATTCAAAATCCAAAAGTTTTAGAGCTAGAGAATCTGAAATTCAAAATTCACATTTGAAGAAGTTTTAGAGAGATATAGATCTAAAATTCAAAATTCAAAGTTAGAAAGCCATAGAATCTGAAAAATTCAAAATTCAAATCCAAAAAATCTTAAAGTTTGAGGGGAACATGGAAAATCAACAAAAGTTCTGCAAAGTCTGAGAGTTTTGAGCATTTAGAGTTTTAGATCTTAGATTTCTAGGCATTAAAAGTTCTGAAACTTCAGTGTTAAGGTTTAGAAGTCTCTGAGGTGATTTCAAGCTCAATTTGGGGTCATTCAAGCTTGGTTTGGTTTGTTTACTGGTGCTGTTTGCATTGAAACTATTTCCTGGGCTGCTTGATACTATTTCTGGGTTTTAAATTGATCTTAAGCTGTTGGTTCCTGTTACATTACTACTGCTGAACTTGCTGACCCTCATTTCCTTATTTCTATTCAAATTCTAGGTATTCCTTTGGCCTCAAGTGATATGTGAAGACTGGATCAATATATATGAACAAATTTGAAGATAAATGATGAATCATTACCTATTTTTTCACATGAATTTCATACTATTTTATTTAGCTTAGATGCTTAGCATAGTAGTGTTATTTGGACAGTTGCCTTATTTGTATTAATAGGACTGTTTGGACTGTACGGACTATTTAGACTATTTTCATCATATTATGAATATTTTGTCTAGTAGTTTACTGATTTAAGGTCAGATGTCATGTTAAATGTTAGTAGGGTTAGTATCATGTTAGTTTGAATGATTAAAATTAGAGTGTAATATGAACTTGAAACTAGTTTTAGAACCAGCACTGGTATTCAGTAGAAATGTTAAGTTTAAGTCTAACAAATGTGCAAATAGCTCTATACTTCAGTTTTAATTCCAGCAGTTTGGCTTTGAAATCAGAAAAAATAACATTTCAGTATAGTAAGTTTCTGAATTTGATGTTTAAATATAAGCGTTGATCACTTTAGTTAAATCACTGAATTCTATAAATGTTTGTAGTAATTCATCAACTTATATATGATCTGAATGTTAAAATTTGAATAGATCTAAATTTAAATTTTAAAATTAGCAATTGTTGATTTGAATAGATCTAAATTGTTCCTTTGTTACCAAATCATTGAGTTCAGTTGTGAAATAATTTTAGTGCCTTTGAAAGCCTATTAAGGTCTAACGTTTGGTTTGGGCTTGCCGATAGGCCCAGGCTTGACAGCCTGCTCCGATTGATTTGGGCCCCAGCTTCACTGATGCATGGCCCAGTTCCAGTTCTAGCTTGCCTTCCCATTTGGGTCCGTGTTGAAGCCCAAGCATTAGACAGCTTCTCATGAAGCGAAGCTGATTGATGTCTATTTTTACTGGGCTAGTTTTGAAGCCCAGTACGCTGAGAACCCAATTCTCTATAGGATCTGTTGGTTTAAATACAAGCATTGGGCCTTTTAGTTAGGTAGCAAACTTGAATTAAGGGGGTTTTCAGTAATGAAGATCCCCTTGTTTAAGTTTGGACCTGATCTTGAGGCTCGAACTTTCTCAAATGCCTTAAATAGTAGTTAATTCATAGTTCTAATTAATTAGTTTTTTTTTTATTTTTAGAGACATTCCTTAATAGATAATTATAGTTCACCTTTAGGATGTCCTTTTAAAAATAAATCGAGGTGCGTCGCGCCAAAAAAAAATTCATAAATTGTGTGGCCCTCTCTTTAAATGCTTGCATTAAAAATACTTAGAAATCAGGACGTGCCATTTAGCGAATTTTTATGGCTTCCCGCAAAGTTATCAACACGCTAGTTGCTTTAGGCGCACATTTTAATAAATCTACCTTCTTAAACTCGGGTGTGCATTTTATGTGACCCAAATCCAAATCTTAAAACGTTGAATAAAATGTGTTGCGGATCTGAGTGCATTTCATGTGACGTGATCCAAAAATACGTATTAAACGACGTTCAACCTTCTTTAAAAATCAATTAAAAGTGGTAAATAATTTTAAAATTGCACTATAGGATGAACATGTTTTTAAAATTAGATATTAGGCAATTTATAATAGTTTAAGCGACCGTGCTAGAACCACGGGATCCGGAGATTCCTAACACCTTCTCCCGGGTCAACAGAATTCCTTAGTCAGAATTTCTGGTTCGCAGACTTCATTTGGAAAGTCGAAATTTCCTCGATTTGGGATTCAAGATAAACCGGTGACTTGGGACACCAAAAGCCAAACCTATCCCAAATGGAGACTCTGAATAAATAAATAATCCCATTTCAAATAACGTCACTTAAAATGGAAAAACTCCCTTATACACTATCCTTTCGGGGTGGCGTAAAAAAGAAGGTGTGATAGCTCTGGCAACTCTGCTGGGGATATGAACCCAGAACTTCGATTCAGGGTTCAAGAATTCGAGCTTAGAATAATTGTTATATTTGGCTTTATCTGATTTTCCTACATGTTTCATGCTAAATGTGCTAAATGCTTTACCGCTTTGATATTTGGTGTACTGTATATATAAAATGTTGCGAAACCCTTCCTCTCTCTAAGTCTTCTACATCATGGAGAAGGGTGCACTTCGTGTGACTTCTCTTCTGTTTAAAGTCTTATCCCATTAAGAACGAGGTTCGGATAAGTTGCTAAGCCGGCGGAGCTTCTGTATCCCCGGTATGCTGCCCCCCCGACTCGAGTTGTCCGCTCAGGTAAGCTAGGTCTAGAAAAATAAACCCAGATTTTAAACCTAGTATAACAAAGACTCATGCCAGATCCCTAGTAGGAACATTTATTTGCATCATGTGCATTTGACTTAGGGGACTCAACAAAAGGGTTGGGTCCATCTAGGACAAGTGACCTGAAATGAAAAGACCATCCTGATGCATCTTACGTGCTACTTGTGCATTTATTTGCCCGAACTTGCATGTTGACCGGCTTGTAAATAATGGGAGAGAGTTGAAAGAAAATAGCAGTGTTAGGGTTAAGTGAGGGAAACCACCAGTTTTGAAAATACCAATATCCAAATAGTACTGAAACTCTGCCGGATTTTGAAAAAAAAAAGATTTTGTTTTCAAAATAGTTGGTTTTTTCAAATCTGACCAAACTACGCGGGTCTGATTCTCACCGGATGTGAGATACGTAGGCAAACCTCATCGGTTCCGGCCCCATTTTTCAAAAATCCAAAAATATTTTTCTTTAGTTCCTTATTTAGAAATCTTTCTTAGAAAATTCAAAAAAAATAAAGTTTTGAAAACTCAAAACAAAAAGTAGTTTTTTTCTTTCTGAAGTCTTTCAAATGGTAATATATATATATATATATATATATATATAGAGAGAGAGAGAGAGAGAGAGAGAGAGAAATCAAAAAGAATAAAAATCCAAAAATACGGGTTTCCTTCATTTTGAAGTATTTTTCCAAAAAAAAAATTAGAAACAGAAATCCAAAAAAATACTCCTTAGATGTCTTTCTTTCATAAATGTCAATATAAAAAAAGTTGAAAAATTGAAGTCCAAAAATATGTTTGCTTTTCTTTAGAAGTACTTTTGCAAATAAATAAAAAGTTTCAAAAAATATTTTTCTTTCTTCCTTAGAAAAAGAGAAAACAAATAAAAATTCAAAGAAAAACATTTTGCCTTTTACTTCTAAAATTCCCAAAGTTCCAATCAAAAGCAAATAAATTTTTAGAAGTCTTTCTTTCAAAAACAAAATAAAAATCAATATAAAAAATCCAAAAAAAAATAAAAAATAAAAAAAATATATTTCTTTTCTGCTTTTAAAACATTTCTTTCAAAAAAAAAAGAAGAAAAAAAAAGAAAAACAGAGTTAGTTTATTTACTCTATTCCCTATCTTCAAGAACTACGCTTGGTATGATTCATGTGGGGTCATGATACGTAGGCAATCTCCATAAGATTCGATCGTAAACCTAAGAGAAAAGAAAAAAAGGAAATAAATAAAATAAAAACAAGAATGGAAAAAGAAACACAAAAAGAGAGAAAATAAGAAAACCGAGAAAAAGAAACCATGGCAAAGGCAAAGGCAAGAATGAAAGAAAAGAAAAAGGGAGAGGAAAGAAAAATTAGAAAAATGAAAGAAAAGCCAGAAAAGAAAAAAGAGGCAAGGAAAAAGAAAATCAAAGAAGAAAATAGGAAAGAAAAAGGAAAGACGGGATGACACATGCAACCGTTGCAAACATGTAGACACCCATTTAACTGTATAGGTGCATCACACCCCAATGTGCGGTTGCCTATCTGTTACTTATCTTAAACTAACCGTTTGTTGCTGTCAAACTCCAGCTTAGGTTTATAGAAACGGTGGTTGGTTTTTGGTAAATTGGCATCACATCATTATTTTACCAGATCAAAAGGGAGCGTAGAAATGTCGTCTGAAATGACCTTGCCAACAGTTCTCATCCCTGAAGACAGCCCCATCTCGGGGATCCCGGCCTCTGAGTCTGCAACAGCCGAAGAAAACCGGATCTTATGTCTCTGGGTTATGGAGATGTGGGATGCATGGACTAACATAAGGGAGCCTCCAAGTGCTATCCCCGGCTTCCCTGAATTGTTCCCTAGATCAGGGGGTACTTCTAACATTCCCATCAGTCATCCGAATACCCCATTGGGACAACCCACCATATCCGCTCATTTTGTAGGAACACCTTCTGAGGTCCGCCCCCAGGTGTTCACATCAGGAGTAGCCCCCAATATCTTTACCGCTCCTCCATACTCCGCCACAACACAGCCTTCGTTGCCCATGCGTGCTTTTGATCCCTCGGCCTTCACTTTCCAGAATCCTATTTTTCAAGCGGAGCCTCCTCAGTATCCCACATATACTTATCCGCAGCCACCCCGTTTGAGTTCACACCCGGACAATATAAAACTCTTAAAGCTCCATAACAGGATGAGATGGCAAAAAGGATGAGGAGCCTAGAACAGAGATTAAAAAACATGCAAGGTTTAAGAGGGCAGAAGAGTGTCTCTTATACTGACCTGTGCATGTTCCCTCACGTGCACCTGCCCATGGGATTCAAAATGCCGAAGTTCGAGAAATATGATGGGCATGGAGATTCTATTGCTCACCTTAAAAAGTACTGCAATCAATTGCGCGGGGCTAGCAGAAAAGAGGAATTGCTAATGGCTTACTTTGGAGAAAGCTTGGTAGGTATTGCCTCAGAATGGTATATGGATCAAGACATCTCTCGATGGCACATTTGGGACGATCTCTCCAGAGACTTTGTTTGACAGTTTCAGTACAACATAGACATCACGCTAGACAGGAACTCATTGGTGAATCTGAAGAAGAAGTCTTCAGATAGTTTTCGGGAGTATGCAATTAAGTGGCGTGAGCAGGCATCGAGAGTAAAACCGCCAATGGATGAAGTTGAAATGGTCACAGTATTTCTTCAGGCCTAGGAAGCGGATTATTTACAGAACACGATATCAGCTATGGGCATACCTTTCGTAGAGGCTATTAAGATTTGTGAAATGGTGGAGAATGGGCTGAAAACAGGCAGAATTCTGAGCCAGTCGGCCATTAGAGCAACCTCCCAAGCCATTCAAGGCGGGTCTGGAGGAATGGCCAAGGGTAAGAAAAAAGCAGAAACAGCTATGGCGGCATCGGGTACAAGAAGACACCGCACTCCTAGACCCATGTTCTCAGAAAGAACCCCTCAACATTACTACCCTTACCATGACATGGCTTATGCTCCTCAACCGTATGCGGTCATGAATGCTCAACCTTTTGCCCGGCTGCAGCCACACGCCAATAGAAACCAAGCTCCATTCCCAAGAAATCAGCCACCCCACCAAAACCACTATAATCTTCGTCCTCCACAGAATAACTTTCCTCCCCGCGAGCCACCTAGGAGGAAAAATTTTACTCCAATTGGTGAATCTTACTCTAATCTATTCCCAAAACTTGTCCAAATGGGTCTACTGCAACCGGTCCCTCAAACAGGGCATAGCCCAGCGTCGCCTGCCTACAGAGCCAGTGTCAGATGTGCATATCATTTAGGGGCAGAAGGCCATGATACAAATGACTGTTGGACCTTGAAGAGAGCGGTGGAGAACTTAATAGAGCAAGGAAAGATAATGCTGTGGGATGAGGATGTCCCAAATATGACCAATAATCCACTTCCAGCCCATAATAATGGGCCCGTGATTGGAATAATTTGCGAAGATAAAGAATTTGATCCGGCACTAAAGGCTATAATTGCTATTGCTGATGCAGAAAGAAAGCCAAAGGTTGCCCCGAAGCAAGATAAAGGGGAAAAGAAGAACAAAGTCACCGAGACAGAACCAGAAAAGAAAGATGAAACAGGAACAAAGGCGAGGCCTCCCAAAGATGGAGTTATTTATGTTCCACGAGGCCGCACAGAAAAACAACTGACTTTGAGCCCTCCAAAAAGATTTGAACTGAGAAGGGGAGCATAGATGTACGTACCCAAGGGAGCCTATGTGGTACGGGAGACAATTAAACCATCAGGGCTGGATGAGCCTATAGTTATTGGACGCGCACCACAGAAGCCTATGACGAATCCTGCTGCGGTTCCATGGAATTATCATCAGATGGTGGTTACTTATAAGGGTAAAAAGATCTTGGGAGAGCTTCCAGAAAGTTTCCCCATTGAGAAGTATTCCAACACATAAGAAGTAAACAATGCCATTCGAAAGCGTTTTCCATCTAAGAAGCCTGTAAGTGATGAGGAAGAGGAAGCTTTCTTTCAGAAAATGAAGATGGCCGACTATGAGGTGGTTGATCAATTGCGAAAGTATCCCGAACAAGTGTCCTTGCCGTCATTGCTTATGAATCCCCTGAGCATCAAAAAGTTTTAATGAAAACTCTGAATGAAGCATACGTGCCAGTTGAAACCTCGGTAGAACAGTTGGAAAGGATGACGGAAAGGTTCTTTGCTGTCAATCATATTTCATTCAGCAAAAATGACTTGCCTCCAGAAGGAGCTGCTCACAACAAAGCCTTGCACTTAACTCTCAAATATGAGGGATATTATGTAAAGCGAGTCATGGTAAATGGAGGTTCGGGGGTAGACATTTGCCCACTCTCCACACTGCAGCATATGGAAATCAGGACTGGAGGGATTCGTCCCAACAATGTCTATGTGAGAGCCTTTGACGGTATCAAAAGAGATACCATTGGAGAAATTGACCTAATCTTGACTATTGGCCCGGTGGATTTCGAGGTGACTTTTCAAGTGCTAGACATGGACACGTCTTATAATTTTCTTCTGGGAAGGCCTTGGATCCATGCCGCAGGAGATGTACCTTCTACCCTCCACCAAATGGTGAAATTTGAATACGGGGATCAGGAAATTGTGGTTCATGGAGAAGATGAACAGTCAATCTATCGGGACCCATCTGTCCCATGCCTAGAAGCAAGGGAAGGCAGTGAACACATAGGCTACCAAGCATTCGAAGTTGAGGTGGCAGATCTGCATGAAGAAGGAAATCCTTGCCCCCAACCCTTCTTATCTAATGCCTCGATTATGGTGGCCAAGGAAATAATGAGACATGGCTTCAAGCCAGGAAAGGGACTTGGAAAAGCTCTGCAAGGAATATCAGAACCTGTGACCCTGCCTACAGCTGAGAAGTTCTTCGGGATAGGTTTCCACCCTACCCCAGATGATATAAAATGGGCAAATGAGAGAAAGAAGGAGGGATGGGTCTTGCCACAACCACTGCCACATTTGTATGAAACCTTTGTCAAGTCGAATTACAGTGAAGAGGAAGATGATGAGGTTTTCACGGCTGAAGAAATTGAGGAAATATGTGGGGCAATGATAAAAGTACTCTACGAAACCCACATGGTTCAGCCGGGAGAGGGCACTAGAACCGCTAAGGTGTTATACATGGGACCAAGCGCCAAGCTTCAAAATTGGAAGAACGCCATTTCCGATCAGGCGGGAGTCCCGGTAGACCTGCCCTACTACTTGTTCTGCATACCGAGTTATTCCAGGGTGTAACTCGAATATTTTCTTTAGTTTCCTGTCTTTTTAAATTTTCCAATGTAAACCCTGTTATCTTCCTAATTCCAAGAAATGAAATCAATATCTCATCGTTCATTTTCTCTTTATTCTTTCTGATTTTCGTTATTTTCCTCTTTTATTTCTTCTTTTCAATTATAATAATGCGGCTTTAAATAACATGACATGCTTGCGAACTTCATCCCTAGATTCAAACACGCTGTCTAATTGTGAAATAATGAACCAAGAACCAGAATATGATGAAGAAGAGGCTTTCAGGGAAATAAATCGAGAATTGGAACAATTTGAGAATAAACCTAAACCAAACTTGAATGATACTGAGCCGGTTAACTTGGGAACTTTTGAAGAAATTCGGGAAACCAAAATAAGCATTCACATGGATGAGAAAACTCGGGATGCAATAATCCAACTTTTGTTTGTGTTTAAAGATGTGTTTGCTTGGTCGTATGATGACATGCCAGGGATGAGTGTTGATCTAGTGGTACATAAGTTGCCAACTTACCCTGATTGCCCTCCGGTCCAGCAAAAGCAGAGAAAGTTTAAAACTGACACCAGCGATAAGATCAAAGAAGAAATCATGAAACAGCTGAAAGCAGGGGTAATCCGAGTAGTCCGATACACTACATGGTTGGCTAATGTAGTCCCAGTTCCAAAGAAAGATGGTAAGGCCCGGGTGTGTGTGGAATACAGAGATTTGAATAAGGCAAGTCCCAAAGATAATTTCCCTTTGCCCAACATCCACATCCTTGTTGATAACTGCGCCAAGCATAAGATACAGTCCTTCGTGGATTGTTACGCAGGATATCACCAAGGGTTGATGGATGAAGAAGACGCAAAAAAATACCTTTACCACACCCTGGGGTACATATTGCTATAGAGTCATGCCATTTGGTCTGAAGAATGCTGGAGCAACCTATATGAGGTCCATGATTGCCATCTTTCATGATATGATGCATAAGGAGATAAAGGTATATGTGGACGATGTAATCATCAAGTCCCGAACACAGGATGATCACATTTGATATTTGAGAAAATTCTCCAAGCGGTTGCGCAAGTATGATCTGAAGCTGAATCCGGATAAATATGCATTTGGGGTCCTATCGGGCAAACTTTTGGGTTTCATAGTCAGCAGGAGAGGTATCGAGTTAGACCCAACAAAGATAAAGTCTATCCGGGATCTGCCTCCTCCGAGGACTAAGAAAGATGTGATGAGCTTGTTGGGTAGATTAAACTATATCAGCCGATTCATTGCTCAACTGACATCAACATGTGAGCCCATATTCAATTTACTGAAGAAAGATGCAGCAATCAAGTGGACGGAAGAATTTCAAGAAGCTTTCGATAAGATCAAAAAATATTGGTCAAATCCGCCAGTCTTGGTCCCACCAGAGCCAGGGAGACCTCTTTTCGTATATCTGATGGTTTTGGAAAATTCTTTTGGTTGTGTCCTCGAGCAACACGATGTAACTGGGAAGAAAGAACATGCAATCTACTACTTGAGCAAGAAGTTCACCAGTTGTGAAGCTAAATATACTCTGTTGGAGAGAACCTACTGTGCTTTGACTTGGGTCGCTCAGAAGCTGAGACACTATCTTCAAGCTCACACCACCAACCTCATAACCAGGTTGGATCCTTTGAAGTACATTTTCCAAAAACCGATGCCCACAGGGAGATTAGCAAAGTGGCAGATTATGCTCACTGAATTTGACATAGTCTATGTCACTCGCACGGCGATGAAAGCCCAGGCGTTGGTAGATCATTTTGCTGAAAACCCGGTTGACGAGAAATACCAACCGTTGAGCACTTACTTCCTAGATGAAGAGGTAAATTCAATAGAAGCAATCTCTGAAGACACCCATGCTTGGAAAATGTTTTTTGATGGAGCGGTGAATGCTAAAGGTGTGGGGATTGGGGAAATCTTGATCTCACCCACTGGTCAGCATTATCCGGCCATAGCCAGGCTTCGATTTTTCTGCACAAACAATACCGTTGAGTATGAAGCTTGCATATGGGTATGAACATGGCGATTGACCAGGACGTCGACGAGTTGTTGATTATGGGGGACTCAAATCTGATTATCCGGCAAGCCCAAAGAGAATGGGAAACCCGAGATGTTAAGCTTATTCCTTATCGCCAACATGTGAAGGATCTCAACAAGCGGTTCAAGTTAATAGAATTCAGGTACATCTCTCGGTGTCACAATGAACTAGTTGATGCACTTGCCACTCTAGCTTCGATGTTGCCTTACCCAGGCAATGCCCATATTGATCCCTTGGAGATCCAAATCAAGGAAAAGCATGGTTATTGTAACATGGTTGAGGCAGAACCAACCACCCAACCGTGGTATCATGACATCAAAAGGTTTCTGAAAATGCAAGAATACCCCGAACAAGCTACTGAGATCAAAAAAGAACCATTAGACGACATGCAAGTGGTTTATTCTTGAGTGGTGATGTCTTGTACAAAAGGATCCCGGATCTCAACTTGTTAAGATGTGTTGACACCGAGGAAGCCGAAAGAATTATGCATGAAGTGCACGCAGGAGTGTGCGGACCTCACAGGAATGGGTATATTTTGGCAAAGAAAATCCTTCGAGTAGGGTATTACTGGATAACTATGGAAAAGGACTGCTTTAGCTTTGTCCGGAAGTGCCATCAGTGTAAGGTACACGGTGATTTGATTCATATGCCTCCAACAGAACTACATCCTATGTCAGCACATTGGCCATTTGTTGCCTGGGGTATGGACGTCATTGGGCCGATCGAGCCAAAGGCCTCAAATGGACATAGATTCATATTAGTCGCCATTGACTACTTCACGGAGTGGGTTGAAACCATCACTCTCAAGTCAGTCACCAAGAAAGCTGTGGTGGATTTTGTGCACGCTAATCTTATCCGCCGTTTTAGCATTCCTGCAACCATCATCACAGATAATGCTGCCAACCTGAATAGTCGTTTGATGGAAGAGGTATGCGAATAATTCAAAATAACGCATAGAAACTCTACTCCCTATCGGCCCAAAGCCAATGGTTCTGTCGAAGCAGCCAACAAGAACATCAAGAAGATTTTGAGAAAGGTGATTCAGAGCTCTAGACAATGGCATGAAAAGCTACCTTTTGCATTACTTAGATATTGCACCACAGTGAGCACATTGGTAGGAGCTACACCATACCTTTTGGTTTATGGAACTGAGGTTGTTATACCCACAGAGATAGAAACCCTTCACTTCGGATAATCATTGAAGCAGATATTGAGAATAGTGAATGGGTCAAGACTCGTCTGGAATAGTTGTCTTTAATTGACAAAAAATGGATGGCCGTGGTCTGTCACGAGCAGTTGTACCAACAAAGAATGGCCCGTGCTTACAACAAGAAAGTGCAACCCAGGAATTTTGAAGTGGGACAACTGTCGACGCCTCATTTTTCTCGCGAAATCGGGTTTACGACATTCGGGAAGACAACTCTATTCCCGTTTGGGAATTGGGTTTTTGGAATTGAAGAGTCGCCACCTAATGATTAAGTGCATTAGGACACTAAGGGTTTGAATTTGAAAACTAGAGTTCGGGTAAGGGCTAGAAATTATCTCGAGGGGAAGGTGTTAGGAACCCCTCAAGATCCACTAGTGTGGTTTCCGTCCATGCTACGTTGTGACTTTAATGCAAGTAGGTACACAAATAATTTCACACACAAGGGTTACAAATAGATACGTGACAAATATGTTAGAATCAAGGTCTAGATGATTTATAATTGTTTGAAGGTGGGTCTAAATGCAAAAAATTGATCAAGACATTGAATAAACAAAGAAGAAAAATTTAGAAGAAAAGGAATAATGCAGTAAAATTAAAGAGAGGTTTTGAGTAGTCGAAAAGACAGAATTTTATTGATATTAAACAAAGTTACATAAGGAAAGGGGTCCTAGGTTTATAAAATACACGGATCATCTACACAACACCGGTAACCAATCGTACGCGTAGTGTTATCGTGTGATCATCATCTCCATGTCTACCCTTCCCACCCCGTTAAGGTATTAAGCGTGTAACCTACAACATGCTATTACCCGTCCCACCTATCAGTCCGGGAGGCTTTTAGGACTACTAATCCTAAAGGGAGGAAGCTTGACTTTTCGGAGGTTTAAAAAAGGTTAAAATACTAAGGCGTCAGGCAAAACACATGAAAACAGTTATGGGATCTCAAAACAATCAAGGCTCAGATAAACCTCCTTTAATCACAGAAATCATGTAGTTTAGCATGTCTTAGATGTACTGATTAGGTCCGAATTATGCTTAACGTTAGGCAGGCTGGTTCATTACATATCTTCAGGCAAGAGGTTCGCATTAGGCTTGCCTAGCTGCAACTTATCGAAGACTGGTGCAATTAATTACCTACTTACTTGTTTGCCTACGTGATGACCTATAGGCGTGCTTTCTAGCGTTGTTAATTTAAACACTATTCTCAGGCGTAGTAGGAGAAATCCTACGAGCATGGTATCTAGGATGCACTTGTTTATTATTTGACCTATAACTATTTGCCTAATGATGGATGCAAAATGCAGAATCTTAAAGACATGGTCTCTTCATGTAAAGTCCTTATAAGCTGGATGTTTATATGATATGCAGAGTTCCTATAAGCAAGATTTCTATACATGAAAGTGCAGAATTCCTATGAGCATGATTTCTACATGACATGTAGAGCTCCTATAAGTAGGATTTCAATGAAAACACAGAATTCCTATGAGCATGATTTCCATATATGAAATTGCAGGAATCCTATGAGCATGATTTCTATATGATATGCAGAGTTCCTATGAACATGATTTCTATATATGAAATTGCAAGAATCCTATGAGCATGATCTCTATATATGAAATGCAGAAGTTTAAAGAAAAACTCCTATAGGCAGGATATCTACCCTCATGCATACATAGATAACCTTCCCCTTTTTTACTAAAACCCCATAAGTTATTACAGACTAAATTGAATCAAAATAGGAAATAAAATAACATCAAAACTCATAAGTTGCATCCAAGGAACCTAATTCAAACCCAAGGTCTAACAATATGATATGAGCCAACTGCCGGGATCAGGTTCCAAAGCCTTTCTCTTATACGAAATGTGTCAAAGTTACAAGGAGTTTCAAGAACTCCAGGCAATGCACACACCCAGATATCATTGCAGAACTGAATTAAATTGCAGTGTGGAAGGGCCAGCCCTCCAATGTCCAAGTTCAGAGGGAACTCAAGGTCCCAAGGCAAGAATCATTAGATGGGGGTAGAACTTAGAGTCTAGGAACAAGTGTAAGTGCAATAGAGGGATTTAAAAGATGCCAGGGAAGGCTGGTGGTCATGCCCAGCAACATAAAATGCTGGCACACCCCTGACCAGCCCACTAGCCAAACATTGGAGAGTCCAGGACCTATTGAAGGTCAAACCATGGCCTGGGTAGTAATTGGGATAATGTCAGGCCAAGGTTTCAACTCAACACATAAAGGGGGTTAGGGGTAGGGACTCATATGAAAGTAGAAGCAAAGAAAGAAAAAAAACACTTAGCATAAGCTGCAAAGCATGAACAGCAACCCACACAAAATAATGAAACTATAAAATAAACATATATGGATGAAGCGAAAGTTAAATGAAAGGGCGTACCAGTTTTCAGAAAGAGACAAGCAAGTAGAGAGAGGCAGTAGATTTAGGGAAGCCAAATTGAAATCAAGAATCAAGAGTGTAAGTTTTTTAGAAGAGGTGATTAAAAATCGTGTGTGTGTTAATGAAAGAGCAGGGTATTTATAATTGAAAATAGGTGAAGCATTCGGGACCAAGTCAGAGTGGGTTATAAGATCTATGGAGTGAGTTATGTTCGGGACCAAGTCAGAGTGGGTGGCTCTCAATAATGGTCCCAGTGAATTCAGAAGTTAAAGTATGGCGCCCGATAATTTCGAGCCTATAAGTACAATTAAGAATCAAGCTTTGTAGCAGTTTATGAGAAGAGGCACAGAATATTCCGGGATGTTTGACTGACGGTGTAGCATTTGGGTGTTATGAAATAGTTCGTGGGAATTGAGACAGCCTGGTCTCGTGATTCAAGGACACTCGGGGTGAGTGTAGATGGAGTATGTTATGTGTTGAATGGAGTTAGTCTTATTTTTAAGGCAAGCAAGGAGGAATTGGAAGAAGGTAAATTGA
>MU673663.1:178548-200009 GCA_026770625.1 Nicotiana glauca | reverse complement strand
GGCCAGTGATCAGTTCGGTCCGCGAGATCAAGTTATGTGTATGATTTGTGGGGGTATGTGTGAGGCCTGTCGGCCGCCGTGATTGATGATTTATCAGGGGCATTCCTCTGTTATGGCTTGTTAAGTAAAAGCGGATTCTGGAAGGGCTATGGTGGCCTGGACCACTACTTGCAGATTTGCATATTCCACGGTTATGGGAAATTACCGGTGTATCACTATGATTCTCCTAAACTGAGTTAAGTGCAAGGTTATTATATGATGAAATGTGAAAATATTAATGAATTTGGAGTTATGATGAAAATCATATTCTATCGTATGTTGGCACGTTGGGTGCAGTGAGTAGCATGGAAATACGAAGTGAGGATCAAGGTTGCAGTTCAGTGTTGACAAGGATGTCACAGGCTCGGATGAGCAAGGAAAGGGTTGAATGATTAGAGTAAATTAGTATTGTCCTCAGTGTCACCTGAGATCGATGTGTTGTGGAAGAGGTTTTGCATCTTGGTTAAGGATTCTGGATTGCTTTTCAGCGGTAGTGCGTCCGATGGTTTAGATGTGCGGACCCGTTATTTATTTCGAAAGATTGTGGGAGCGTGTCCCACGGGAAGATTGTATAAGTGTGACATGTAGTCACTTGATTGGCTAAAGATTTAAACCAAGTATGAGGATTATTGTAATATCATTAATTTGAGAATTTATGCCTGGAGGGCACTTTGTATATTGGGTTATGAACTGAGGAGGTTGCTCCGGTTATGATGGTTATTCTTATGTGATATGAGACAAAAGGGGGTTATTATGGACCTTTGAAAGGTCATTGGCCAAATTGGTGCAATCAGAAATCGGCTTGAGATCGGTAGATTGATTTATTTGTGAACATGGCTTTATATCAGGCCAGTTGTGTTCGTTTCAGAGAGCGTTCCCTATGGAGGAACAGTCGGGGTGTTATTTTTTTCATCAGCTATTCCAGGTAATGATGTATGAGTTGTGAGACAGCTTAGTAAATTCTTATATATTGAGGTTCCGCGTTGCGATGATGTTATGTGAGCAGGGTGGCTCTTGAGATTTAGATCTTGTATCGCACCTCAGTTGTGCTTGAGTTTTGTAGCCTATAGTGCTATGTGTTTTCTCAGGAACGGTATTATGCACTTAGCGTGCTTGCTATCGAAATTCGATATTCTTATCGTAATGAGCAGATTTAGCTCGAAGTGTAATCTCCTTATGTGAGATCTGTGTGTGGATCGGGTGGCACGCCGCCATGGATATGTTATTTGGATCGGGTTGCGCACCGCAACAGTATGATGTTGAGTCTAGTTTTCTACATGCTATTTCTTTGTGTGTTTCACTTCCTATCTTTTAAAGAAAGTCCGTACTAGTGCGGGGGTTAGGTAATTCCTTCCAGAGTTCGATTTCCGTTTGCGCTGTGTTCGGATTGGTGGCCTATTGGCACATTGTGGAGTCATATAAGACTTGTGATCGCATTCAGAGTGGCTTATTGCCTGAGCAGTCGTACTGGGTGAGACGAGATTATGGGATTTAAGATTAGTGCAACCTAATTATATGAAGTATATTAAGGAGCGAAGATCATTATTTGGTTCAGAATGTGGTAATGTTTCTTGTCAGAAGTATGGACTCGATGATTGGTTAACTCGGCAGTTGATTACGAATTCTGGCATCTCATCCGTCGTGGCGGTGTTGTAATAGTTAGAGTAAGACCTATGTAGGACATGAGGTGCAATGGGAGCATCGGATTCGTGGAATTTCGATTAATTCAAACAGAAATGTATTGTGTTCCTATGAGTAAAGTGATGGAAAGTGTGAATTCAGCAGAGTTATGCAGTCATGTTTGAGTACAACGTATAGTGATTGATACGGTGATCGTATGTTGGAAACAGGCCTGGCATAGAATTTCGGATGTTGGAATTGGGCTCTAAGGCTTATTTGCTTGAATAAAAGCGAATATCTTCAGAATTATCGAGCCAATGTGCTCAGCTAAGTTGTGGTAGCACGGGGAGGTGCATGAGAAATTAAACGTCAATTTTAGACTACTTCAGTATAGTTCTCAGCACGTTCGAGGACGAACGTATGTTTAAGTGGGAGAGAATGTAACGACCCGAGCGGTCGTTTTGAGCCCTAGCGTGTTGTTCAGGAGTCTGAGGCCTTGAACAGCTTCATTTCAGGTATTGTGACTTGTTCGCATGGTCAGAATTTAAATTCAGGAAGATCGGAGTTAAATTTAAATGAAAATTCTCATTTGAGCAGTTTAAAGTTGAAAGAATAAACTAGGATTGGAATTTTGAGTAAACGACCTCGGAATCAGGATCTGAGGATTCCAGCAGGTTCTATGATGATATCGGACTTGGGAATATGCCCGGATCGGGTTTTGGATGACCCGGGAGCGTTTTGGCGCCTATTGTGGAAGTTAGCATTTTGGAAGAAATCTCTTAAGTTTGGCTTGGAGTGCATTTCAGTGTTATCGATGTCCGTTTGGGATTTCGAGGTTGGGAGTAGCTCCGTATGGTGATTCTGGAGTTGGGAGCATGATCGGAAGTGAATTCGGAGGTCCGTAGGTCATTTTGAAGCCATTTGGCTAAAGAAATTTGAAGGTTTTTGAAGAGTTTTGACCGGAGTTTGACTTTTTGATATCGGGGTCGGAATCCAATTTCGAAAGTTGGAGTAGGTCTGTAATGTCAAATATGACTTGTGTGCAAAATTTAAGGTCAATCGGACGTGATTTGATAGGTTTAAGCATCAGAAATAGAAGTTGGAAAGTTCAAAGTCCATAAAGCTTGAATCGGGGTGTAACTCGTGGTTTTGGCGTAGTTTGTTATGATTTGAGGCCTCGAGCAAGTCTGTAATGTGTTTTGGGACTGGTTGGTATGATTGGTTGGGGTCCCGGGGGCCTCGGGTGGATTCCGGGTGGTTAACGGATCATAAATGGAATTTTGAAGAAGGCTGAAGGATTTGGTTGCTGGTGTTTTCACTTCTGCGGAAATGGGACCGCAAAAGCGGCCATGCAGAAATGGTTGGGGGAGCCGCAGAAGCGGTTTTGTTCGAAGGATTTTGGACCGCAGATGCGGTCAAGGTTCCGCAGAAGCGGGACTGCATCTGCGGAAGAGGGGATCGCAGAAGCGAAAAAAGTGGGCCGAGCCCAGGACCGCAGAAGCGGCTTTCGACCGCAAAAGCGGAACCGCTTAAGCGGTAAAATTTCTGCAGAAGCGGAAATAGCTGGGGCAGAAGCATTGTTTTAAAAGTCGGATTTTGGCCATTTCTCTCTCATTTCTCATGGCTTTGGCGATTTTGGGAGGATTCAAGAGAGGTTCTTCATCAACAATGTTAAGGTATGTTATCCCCACCTATTATAAGTTAAATACATTGATTATGTATGGATTTTTAGAATGTAAATGGGTAGAAAATTGAGGGTTAGAGAAAAACCTAGAAAATTTGTGTTCTTGGATTTTGACCACGATTTTGAGTATGAAATTAAGAGAAAATTGTATATTTGAGTTCCTAAGGTCATGGGTAACCTTTATCTTCGAGAAATTTCGGATTCCGGGCACGTGGGCCCGAGGGCATTTTTGTCAACTTTTCGTTCGGGGTTAGGAATTGTTATAAATCGGGTTGTAAAGTATAATTGAGCATATATTGATGGATTTATATGATCGTTGGCTAGTTTTGGAGCATTGTGCGTTGGTGCAAGTCTTCGGAAGAATGTAGAATGTCGGTTGTGGATCTTCGGAGCGAAGGGAGTCTCCTTTCTAATCTTGTGAGGGGGAATTTACCCCATAGGTGAAGTCATTGATTATGTGCTCCTAATTGTGGGGGCTACGTACACACGAGGTGACAAGAGTCCGTGCGTAGCTACTATTATGCTATTGTCCGGGTAGTTAGGACCCATCAACATGTTATACTTGGATTAATTACGAACCCAACGATGACTTGGATTGTTTGAATCACCTTTGATTAGTAAACGAATTTAAAAAGAGATTAAACATCATTTCCTAAATTGTGAAACAGAGAATTGGTTTTATTTGGATAATTATTCCCTGATAAAATTCTAATTGGCTATCTGAGCATGTACCTTATGTGTACCTGCGTCGCATGGATGATTCGCGAGCAGGGTGATTGTCTATTTTATGTTGACCGCCTCGCATGGATGATTCGCGAGCGGGATAATAGATCACATTGAATTAATAAATGGATTTCTAAAAAGACTTAAGCTTCGTTTTCTCAAATTATTAAAGAGAATTGGCCTTTCTTGGGTAATTGCTCCATGTTGACTTCTTGACTGATTGTCTGTCTCTGTGTGTTTATTTTGGAACAGGCCGAACGTCTCGGCAGATTAATAGATGCATCTATAGGTGCGTTGTCGACCCTCGACAAGTACACATTTATTTCTGTTGGATCGGATCGTCGCCTCGGTATGATTTGCGCATGCTTGTATTGCAGTCTGGACTCATTTAAGTCGTTACATGCCTCACTCTGGCTCAAGATCATCTTATTAATAATGAAAATAAATCTTGGAAAATTTCCTATGAAAGAACTACGTGTTTACTTGTTTCCTCTATCTGGATAAAAATCATGTTAGAAAATAAATCCACTGTTTGATATGTATATTGAGAATAAATAACCGTTGGACCATTAGAGTATGTCAAAGTTGACCATCTCGTCTCTACCCCTTCGGGATTAGGCGGGACACTCACTGAGTACACGTTGATTTCGCTACACTTCTGTGCATTTTGTTGCACAGGTATATATACCTCTAACAACCTATTGGGCGTAGCAGCATGGATGATGCTGGGACTGGGTGAGCTGCATCATTGAGGTGACCGCAGCTGAAGTAGTTCCTTCCAATGTACTGTATTTACTTTCCGTCCACTGTATTCCGGGCGGATGTTGTATTTTATTTCTCTTATCAATAGTCGCTCATGTACTTGTGACACCGGGTTTCTGGGATGGTTTACAACGGGTTTGTACTAATTGTTATTATTTAAATTTGAATTCTAGTAGTGAAATTTTATTTATAAAAATGGAAGGAAAAACCCTAGATTTTCAATAGTATTAAAAGAGAAATTAATTGATAAGTTAGTTGGATGGCCTGACAGAGGTGTCCGGCGCCACCACGACCCTTAGTGGATTTTGGGTCGTGACAACATGGTATTAGAGCACTAGGTTCCCGTCGGTCTCACGAGTCATGAGCAAGTCTAGTAGAGTCTCGCGGATCGGTACGGAGACGTCTGTACTTATCCTCCGGAGGCTGCAGGACTGTTAGGAGTACTTCCCTTCTTGATTTCTTTATCGTGCGGTTCGATTCCTTTTAGGCGTATGCCTTTGATTTCTTCCAACTCAATCTTACGCGAGCGCTTGTTATAAATTGAAAACTGAAGGATTGTTATGGCACTACAAATGTGGTGCGGGATGATTTTCCCGGTATAGCTGATTGGACTATTATAGTCGCACTTTGGAGGGATATTCTATTATTTCAGCTCAGTGACAGAACTTCTAAGAGCCCTGAGGCTAGGCACAGGTTGCCATGATGCTTATGAGCAATTATTCCGCAGTGTTGCTATGATGGTGGGACGTTTTCCCATGTGTCGGGCAGCGAATGAATGGAAGGGAGGTTTACTCAGTGTGTAATCAAGGGATTCAGTATTTTATTCCTGGCAGGGGAAAGTCAAACGAACTAAGGATGGTCAGAAGTGGACTGGTGGAAGTAATGAAACGTGGTAATTGCAAGTGTGGTGGAGTTCTCCTCTACATTGGGGTGCTGTTGTCCTAATTGGACGTTCTAAGTTTGTCGGTGTTATAATCTGCTACAATCCGCCTTTATGGCAGGATATTGTGAAATAATATTGGAGTTACAACTGTCAGATATCGCATGATGCGGTGGTTTAAGATCGAATCAGAATTTCTAATGTTGACGGCTCGATAAAGATGACATTTGGAAACGTTTAAAGTTAGCAGCAATGGTGGATTCAAGTGCCACGAAGATAGATTTCATTTAAGGAGATAATTGAGCTGTAAAATATAAGGAAGGACATGTGAGAAGTGTCAGGTGGTGTTTAAAACTTCTGGAAGGCCAAGTATGAGGAGCAAAGTCGAGTGGTTAATTAAAGAGATGAGTTCTGCCAAAGTGGGAGAGTGGTGAGGGTTGCATATGGGCTTGGTAGTAGGATGACTACGCGCCTTAAAGCGAGTTTGGATCGAATTGGGGGGGATTTTAATGATTGGTGGTTGAAGCCTGCGGGTATGATGTGAAGTATGGGCTATTATGCGGTAGAATATTAATATGGTAGAAAGAAGCTGCTTGAAATGGAGGAGGGTGCAGCATAACCCTGAATTGGAAGGATGTTGCCGCACATTTAATTGAAGTCCGCGAGGGGCGAATGGACTTGTGCAGCTGGAAGGTGAGCTCGGACTCAGGATGGGCTATTAGTGTCACAGTGAATGTACCCCGTGCAGCGATAGGGGAAGATGTCGGGAGGTGATTCCCCTAGGTGGGTTATTCCCCGTGAGCAAATTAGTGGTCGCGTGGTTGGCGAAGCTTCTGCAAGGAATTATATTGGTTGTTCAACAAAGAGATTGTTCGTGCGAATGTGGATGATGTTTTAGAATATGAAAGATGGGGATGTACAGGAAGATTCCGAGGAAATGATGAAATGGTGAAATGATGAAATGATGAAATTATACAGAGAGTTGGGTAAACTCAAGAATGGTGAAATGATGGCTTCAAGCTAAGTGGGAGAGTCCTACCGCTTGTGATTGGGTTGTATGATTAACTACTTTCGTGATTTCTGGTTATTCGCATATTGATGGATTATTTCAGCTATGAGAAAAGACCATAAGTGGTAATTCGAGCAAATGAATTGTTGGATACATGCGATGGTTGGTCTTATTGGCTCATGTCCGGACTTGGAAAAAGGTTCAGGATTTATGCCTTGTATGGATACAAGTTTCAGAGAAAGTGATTTTCGCCAGGTGCCTCGCCGAGAGAGTATTCGTGTGTTATAAGATCTATGGAGTGACTTATGTTCGGGACCAAGTCAGAGTGGGTGGCTCTCAATAATGGTCCCAGTGAATTCAAAAGTTAAAGTGTGGCGCCCGATGATTTCGAGCCTATAAGTACAATTAAGAATCAAGCTTTGTAACAGTTTATGAGAAGAGGCACAGAACATTCCGGGATGTTTGATTGGCAGTGTAGCATTTAGGTGTTATGAAATAGTTCGTGGGAATTGAGACAGCATGCTTGTATTGCAGCCTGGACTCATTTAAGTCGTTACATTCCTCACTCTGGCTCAAGATCATCTTGTTAATTATGAAAATAAATCTAGGAAAATTTCCTATGAAAGAATTACGTGTTTACTTGTTTCCTCTATCTGGATAAAAATCATGTTAGAAAATAAATCTACTATTTGATATGTATATTGAGAATAAATAACCGTTAGACCATTAGAGTGTGTCAAAGTTGACCATCTCGTCTCTATCCCTTCGGGAATAGGAGGGACACTCACTGAGTACACGTTGATTTCGTACTCATACTACACTTCTGTGCATTTTGTTGCACATGTATATATACCTCTACCAGCCTATTAGGCATAGCAGCATGGATGACGCTGGGACTAGGTGAGCTGCATCATTGAGGCGACCGCAGCTGGAGTAGTTCCTTCCAATGTACTGTATTTACTTTCTGTCCACTGTATTCCGGGCGGATGTTGTATTTTATTTCTCTTATCAATAGTTGCTCATATACTTGTGACACCGGGTTTCTGGGATGGTTTACAACGGGCTTGTACTAATTGTTATTATTTAAATTTAAATTCTTAGTAGTGAACTTTTATTTATAAAAATAGAAGGAAAAACCCTAGATTTTCAAAAGTATTAAAAGAGGAATTAATTGATAAGTTAGTTGGCTGGCCTGACAGAGGTGTCCGGTGCCACCACGACCCTTAGTGGATTTTGGTTCATGACATACCTGGTTCAGGAGGAACCAGAACTGGCAGCGTTAACACGTATTCCTTCATTCTGTCGAAGGCTTTCTGACAATCATCGGTCCATTTAGTGGCGGTGTCTTTCTTCAACATCTTCAATATTGGTTCACAAATGATAGTGGACTGGGCTATGAATCGGCTGATGTAGTTGAGTCTCCCCAAGAAACTCGTAACCTCTTTCTTGTTCTTTGGCGGTGGCAATTCTTGAATGGCCTTGACCTTTGTGGGTCTAGCTCTATTCCTCGTCGACTTACGATGAACACAAGCAGTTTTCCGGCAGGAACCCCGAATGCACATTTGGCGGGATTCAGTTTGAAGTTGTACCTTTTTAATCTGTTGAAGAACTTCCTCAGATCTCCATGTGGTCAGTGGCTTTCTTGGATTTGATGATGACATCATCTCCATACACCTTGATTTCTTTGTGTATCATGTCATGGAAAATAGTAGTCATGGCTCTCATGTAGGTGGCCCCAGCATTCTTTAATCTGAACGGCATCATCTTATAACAATACATCCCCCACGGCGTAATGAAAGTTATTTTCTCCGCGTCTTCCTCGTTCATCCATATCTGATAATATACAGCAAAACAATCGACAAATGACTGCAGCCCGAGCTTGGCGCAATTGTCAATCAGGATGTGTATGTTTGGCAGTGGAAAGTCATCTTTTAGATTGGCCTGGTTGAGGTCCCGGTAGTCGACACATATTCTGACCTTCCTGTCCTTCTTTGGAACTGGCACGATGTTGGCTAACCATGTCGGGTACTCTACTACCCTGAGGACCTTGGCTTTGACTTGTTTGGTAACTTCTTCCTTGATTTTCAGACTCATGTCTGGCTTGAACTTTCTGAGTTTCTATTTTACCGGCGGACATGTCGGATCTGTTGGCAATTTGTGAGCTACAATAGATGTACTGAAACCGGTCATATCGTCATATAACCAGGCAAATATGTCCTCGTATTCTTTTAAGAACTCCATGTACTCTTCCTTTTCTGACGGTGACAGGTGAACACTGATGCGCATTTCCTTGGCATCCTCTGTATCCCCCAAGTTGACGACCTCGGTTTCGTCCAGGTTAGACTTAGGTCTGTTCTCAAAATCCTCAATCTCTTTAACGACCTCTTCTGGTATCTCATCCTCTTCTGAGTCTATGTCCGTTCATTGCGTTATCTCATCGCATGTTACATTCATCGGTTCATCAAGACAAGTAATAGTAATGCTGTGTAAAGTAAAGTAAATGACAGAGAAAAGAAATAATAAGAGCGAGTTTTATATAAGAAACTGAAATGCTTTGATAAACGCCAAAATTGTTTTGAACATCGGAACTCTTAAAATTTAAAGATAATACTGAAGAGAAATCAACTAATGAAAAAGTAAAAGATAATACATAACGCTTTATTCAGCCTTGCTACCCCGAAGCTCTCCGGGCTCTGGTAGTTCTGATGGACCAATTGTTGAGGCGCTCTCCTCGGTTTACTGCCTGTATGGAAGGGCCTTCCTCCCCTTCCTCCTTAAGAATGACGTGACAGTCCATATCGTCATCTTCCAAGAACAGGTTCTTCATTGCTGCTAATGCTTCATCTTTCTCTGACCTATATATGATGTCGGTCGGCTGGAAAGTCTGCTCCAGGCGGGGTATCGGGTGCTCCAGCAGATAATAAGGGCCGCGCCATGGTGGCGACCAGTTCCTAAACTCCTACCAAGTATATCCATACCCTAACCCGAAAGTGGTGCCATGCTTCTTCAGTTTGATAGGCTTGGTGATTCCCTGAAGGTTCTTGCTGCGCCCTTTGCCAGGTTCATACCAGCTCCAATTCAGGATACTTTCTATCTTGTTATCCCACCACTTATCTTTGTCCACAGCGTTGACTCGCTCAATGTGGTGGTAAGTTTCTCCTCCTAGCTTCCTTCTTCCTTTAATTGCTTGGATGGTTTGGCGACTTTATATGGGGTTACTCCCATCACCATGAATAATCACCTCTTGGTGATTACACTCAAATTTCACTGCATGGTGCAGGGTTGATGCAACAGCTCCAGCGGCGTGGATCTAAGGTCGTCCCAGTAGTAAGTTGTAGGATGCTGGGATGTCTATTACTTGAAAATCGACATCGAACCAAGTTGGCCCCATTTGCAGACATAAACTGATCTCCCCAATAGTGGACCTTTGGGAGCCATCAAAAGCTTTGACGTTGATAGCCCCATCCTTGATTTCATGCAGACTCTTCCCTAATGTTCTGAGGGTCACCAATGGACAAATGTTGAGGCTGGACCCTCCGTCAATCAAAGTCCTGGTGATGAAATAGTCCTCGCATTGCACAGTGATGTGCAATGCTTTGTTGTGGCCTAAACCTTTAAAAGGGAACTCATCCTCGTGGAAAGTGATCTTATGACTCTCCAATATCTATCCGACCATATTTGTCGTCTCTCCCCCAGTTATATTGTTGGGTACATATGCCTCGCTCAGTATCTTCATTATGGCGTTCTTGTGTGCCTCGGAGCTCTGCAGTAGAGCTAGAATGGAGATTTGCGCTGGTGTTTTGTTTAATTGGTCAACAACTGAGTATTCTTTTGCCTTTATCTTCTGACAGAGATCATCAGGTCCAGTTTCAATAGGCCGTCCGGAGTCCTGCTTACTTGATTCAACTAAGTGCTCCGGAGTATAAATTCTGCTACTCCTGGTCATGCCCTGTGCCGCAATTGCTTCTCCGGACCTAGTCTTTCCCTTCCTTCTTGCCTCGGCAGTATAATCCCAAGGTATATCCTGTGTATAGAACGGCGTTACGGTTGACATCGCCACAGGAATGGGTACTCTCATTTTAGATGGCAATACAACAACTTCGAATGGTACTTTTGGAGACCCAAACTCCACCTCAATCGGCTTTGCGGTCCTTTTGGATGACGGTGTTTCAAACTCGAGAGGCACAGACATGTTTACTTCAGCATCTCCAGAGGGTTGGGTCTGGACTATAATTGGATTCAATGTGACGGTTGGTTTCTTGGGCTCGTCACCTTCGATAATTAATCCAATTGACCCCTTGGGGTCCCAATCATCTTCTACCTCGATTATATGCACACCACTACCCTTGTGATCAGGCAAGGGATTGTTGCAAACGTTAGGAGCAGGTTCCTTGGCCACTATGATTTTGTTGTCAATTGGGGCTTGGATTTTGTCTTTCAGTGATCGACACTCATCAATAGTATGCTCTTTCATGCCAGAATGGTATGCACAAGTTTTATTTGGATTGACCCACCGGAAAGGATTATCTGGAGTTATAGCAGGGATTGGGGTAATGTAACCGGCTGCTTTGAGTCTTTCATATAGTTGGTCGATTGGCTCGGCGATGGCGGTGTATTGCCTGGGAGGTTTGCGGTCGAAGTTAGGGCATGAACTGGGGAATTTTTGGCGGGCGGGAGGTGATTAGTAGTGAGTATTGTAGGCTTGGTGGATGGGTGCAGGTTGGGAATATCTTGGTGAGGTGGGTTGATATGCGGGAGAGGGAGATGATTAGTAAGCGGGTGATGGAATTTGGTAAGAAGGCGGAGGTGCTTGGTAGTTGGGAATAGGCTGGTATGTGAGAGGAGGTACCGGGTAGGCTTGGTATTTTACTGGAGACTTGGTTCTTTGTGCGACCATCACGACACTCACGTCCTTTTTCTTGGACGTGCTACCAGATTGTAGAGCTTTGTTGGTGGCATGTAGTGCCTCAAAATTAGTGACCATACCGCTCTTAATGCCTTCCTCAATCCTTTCTCCTAGCTAGATGATATCGGAGAATTTCTGGCCCTCTATCAACATTAACCTCTCATAATACTGCGGATCCTGAGCTCGAACGAAAAATCGGTTCATTTGTTCTTCCTCTAAGGCTGGCCTGACCTTAGCAGCCTCGGATCTCCATCGAGTAGCATACTCACGGAATGTCTCAGTGGGTTTCTTTTTCAGATTCTAGTTGTAGAAGATATCTGGTGCATTTTCTGTATTGAACTTGAATCTGTCCATGAAATCGGACGCCATTCCAACCCAGCTCGTCCACTTCTTGGGATCTTGGCTAATTTACCAAGATAGCGCATTGCCTTTCAAACTTCTCATGAAGAGTTTCATGTGGATCTTCTCATCTCTTCCTACGCCGACCAACTTATCACAATATGTCCTCAAATGGACTCTAGGATCCCCTTAACCGTCAAACATTTCAAACTTGGGAGGTTTGTACCCTTTCGGGAGTTCAACGTCTGGCTGAATGCAAAGATCCTCATAATTCATCCCTTCAATGCCTTTGCTTCCTTCAACGCCCTGGATTCGGCTAGTCAATTTCTTGAGCTCGGCTGCCAGGTTCTTGATGAGAGAGTCTTTGTCATCAAACTTTGGTGTGTTTGTAATGGATTGAGTGTATTGTGTATGGTTTCCACATATATGAGAGTGTGGTGGGGATGATCATTTGATGGTTCAGGGATGAGGAGTGAAGCGTTGTTGTGACATGTGTTGCAATTTTGATGAGTAGTGGGTTGTTTCTGCGGCTTCGGGGTGTTCTGTGGAGGTGTGGGGTGTTGAGCATTGGGAAAGTTGATGTCTGGAGTAGTGAGGGAGAATGACAGACTTGCCAAGTTCCGAACTTGGTCTAGTTCTTCTTGAAATTTCAGTAACTTTTGTTCAAGCTGAGTGGAACTTTCTTTGGATACCTGAACACCCTGAGGAACCTCTACCCTTTCAGCTGAGTCGTCCTTTCTGATGTTGTTCACATTCTCCATTTTTGCGTTGTTCTTGCTTTTGATAGGACTTGGAGGATGAGGAGGTGGAGGGCCCTTAGATCTTGTGGGGTAGGATGACGATGCCAGAATGCACGAACTAACCTTCTGGGGAGGGGAATAAAATAAAAGTAAAACAAAAAAGGTAACAAGTTAGTACGTATTCTGAGAAAATATTGCAATATTTAAACATATAGTACAAGAATATAAATCGTGTCCTAAATTGGGTGCCTCGTTGTGCCCGAGGTAGGCCTAGCGACAAGTTGATTTGGAGAACTTATAATGCTAATTGCCTCATTTTATTGATAAAAAATAAGACGAATCCCAAAACGACACTAAAATTGCATAAAGTAGAATATCACTAATGGTCGTTGGCCTTATTACATTTCAAAGCAGAAAAGAAAAGAAACTCCTAACTACTTGGTCCCAGAAGGACCTTCCCCAGACTCGGCATCTTTGGCTCCATCGAACAGCGTCACCAGCTCACGCAATCCCAGCAGCAAATAAGCCCTAACCAAATGCCCTCTTTCATTACCCTCGGCGTTTTGGCAATTCTCGATCCTCCGGATGATCTTCCCTTCTAGCTCTACTAACCCTCGCTCCAAATGCCCTAGGCGCTTGTTGGCTCTGACATCCATATACTTCCATTCCTCGATCAACTTTTGATTTGCCTCTTGAATCTCCTTATGCTCACTCTCGCACTCCCTGATCCTATTACGCAACTGGTTGTATTTGACCTGTATCTCAGTTATTTCGTCGATGACCCTGTGACCTCGAACAGACCCGAGTTGTCTTAACCTGGCATGATCTTCTTCTAGCCAACCTAGATAGTATGAGGTATAGCCGGCATGATACCTGTCAGGCTCTATGGAATCCTTTTCCAGGACGATCTTGTTGTTCCACATGTGTTGAGCTTGACATTTGTATGGGCTGTCGTCGTCTTGGAAATCAGCCCTCAAAATGACTCATCTTCTCGACCTTTGGTACGACTTGCTTTCTTCCTACCTACCTCATGACTCGGAGAGGGACATAGGGTTAAGTTCCCCTCAGACCAATGAGTATAAGGAATGGAGTGTCGCGAGAGCGGATGATGAACTCTCCAGTGGGGAACCATTCGATCATCCATTGCACCTTGTCTTCTTTCAAGTTTTCAAACAACTCTACCCATCCTCGAGCATCCCCCCACCGAGCAAACATGTCAGGTATATAGTTCATTCTGTTGGGATGGTGAAAGGCTATATGATCATTCCATGGCCTTCGCGGAAGATCTTGACGGTATCGACCCTTTTGGAGATATTCTATAAGCCAGAGTTGGAGTAATAAGTTGCAACCCTCAAAATGATTGGCCCCTCGTTCAACTTTCCAAAGCTCGATAGATTTCTGCAACAATCATGGGCACTATGCTGAAAGGTTGCCCTTCAAACCCCTCCATTAGTGTCTTGGTGACCATGGCTAGTCTGGTATGGATCCTAGCCTTCTTCATGGGAAACACTATTATTCCCAGGAAGCAGAACATGAAGACGAAAACTCTCCTGTGGATATGCCCCAATGATGTGAGGGTGAATTCATCTGGATAGGTACAGTAGGACTTGCTATGACCGTACCTCTCGTATAGGTAGTCGAAAGGAATATAGGAGTCCTTCAAACAAGTCAAATCTGAAATTTTTCTTCAACCCCATCATTTTGAAGAAACCCTTACCCTTGCGGTTTTCTAGCAAAAGCAAACCTGGAGTCTCCCAAGGAATACTGGCTAACCCTCCTATTTCCTCGAGCAGAGGGGTTATTTCGAGGTTTCCAAATCAAAATACCGACCTATCACTGTCCCAGAATAAGGTCGCAGCCTCTATAATTCTGTTGTCCGGCCGAATTTCCAAAAGAGAGGGTAAGTTTCCCAAATACTTGCGGACAAGAGTCCGGTCACTGGAATGAATGTCCTCCCACCATCTTAGCAACCTTGGGTGAATATTGGTTACCATGCCGAATTTAGGGATTTCGTGCTTCATTTCCTGCAAAACAAAGCATTAGTCCATCACCCCCGCCAGACTCGACTATTTAAATCAATAATTGGCGTAAACAGCATTTAGTTCTCCAAATAAATGCACATAGTATGGTGTTGTCCATTTGGGTTCTAGGGGAACCCAGTGGACTTTGGATAAGGCTATCTTAAAGAGTCATTATGTGGACAACATAACTAACTCGACTAGGTTTGACAGTGATGCATGAACTGTTAAATAGAATAAGGTTTCTATGGGGTGCTAGACCGGTACCTTTAAGCGGACAACTCAATAGGTAAAGGCACGGAATCGTCGACTGCACCGCTGATCCCCTAGTTTTACCGCAAATACGCCGTTGCTAGAATTTAGGGGGTAATAATATTGGAAGAGCGCAATCACTCATCAAGCATTGCTATGGTATTTGTTTGGCACGAGTGGAATATGATGTTGAAGATGTAATTACAAGAATGAAACAAATTGTCACGTATTTTCACGTTCATAATGATTACAACAATTGCTCAAAAATTACAACAGTATTGATGGAAAGCAGTAAATGAAAGCGTTAAAGAAAAGAAACAAAAAGACAAGTCTGTTTTGAATAAAGGTATTAAATAAAGCAATAAAGAAAACAGTAAAGCCACATATAACATGCAGTGGTAAAAGCCTAAATAATCCCCAGCAGAGTCGATATGCTGTCGACGCCCCCTTTTTCTCTCGAAATCGGGTTTACGACATTCGGGAAGACAACTCTATTCCCGTTTGGGAATTGGATTTTTGGAATTGAAGAGTCGCCACCTAATGATTAAGTGCATTAGGACACTAAGGGTTTGAATTTGAAAACCAGAGTTTGGGTAAGGGCTAGAAATTATCTCGAGGGGAAGGTGTTAGGCACCCCTCAAGATCTACTAGTGTGGTTCCCGTCCATGCTATGTTGTGACTTTAATGCAAGTAGGTACATAAATAATTTCACACACAAGGGTTACAAATAGTTACGTGACAAGTATGTTAGAATTAAGGTCTAGATAATCTACAATTATTTAAAGGTGGGTCTAAATGCAGAAAATTGATCAAGACATTGAATAAACAAAGAAGAAAAGGAATAATGCAGTAAAACTAAAGAGAGGTTTTGAGTAGTTGAAAAGACAGAATTTTATTGATATTAGGTTTATAAAACACATGGATCATCCACACAACACAGGAAACCAATCGTACGCGTATTGTTATCGTGTGATCATCATCTCCATGTCTACCCTTCCCACCCAGTTAAGGTATTAAGCACGAAATGGTGTCGTAACCTACAGCATGCTATTACCTATCCCACCTATTAGTCCTGGAGGCTTTTAGGACTACTAATCCTAAAGGGAGGAAGCTTGGCTTTTCAGAGGTTTAAAAAAGGTTAAAATACTAAGGCGTCAGGCAAAACACATGAAAACAATTATGGGATCTCAAAACAATCAAGGCTCAGATAAACCTCCTTTAATCACAAAAATAATGTAGTTTAGCATGTCTTACATGTACTGATTAGGTCCAAATTATACTTAACATTAGGCAGGCTGGTTCATTACATATCTTCAGGCAAGAGGTTCGCATTAGGATCGCCTGGATGCAACTTATCGAAGACTGGTGCAATTAATTAACTACTTACTTGTTTGCCTATGTGATGACCTATAGGCATGGCATCTACTGGTTTCAGGAATAAAGAAGCAAATTGATTACAGAGGGTTGCCAGTTTTAACAGAATGGTGCGAGTTCTGTAGTTGGTGACTACTGACGTGCTAATCTTAAAATGAATGATTCAGATTTGGTTGATAGTTCCTATAGGCATGCTTTCTAACGTTGTTAATTTAAACACTTTTCTCAGGCGTAGTAGGAGAAATCCTACGAGCATGGTATCTAGGATGCACTTATTTATTATTTGACCTATAACTATTTTCCTAATGATGGATGCAAAATGCAGAATCTTAAAGACATGGTCTCTTCATGTAAAGTCCTTATGAGATGTATGTTTATATGATATGCAGAGTTCTTATAAGCAAGATTTCTATACATGAAAGCGCAGAATTCCTATGAGCATGATTTCTACATGACATGCAGAGCTTCTATAAGAAGGATTTCAATGAAAATGCAGAATTCCTATGAGCATGATTTCCATATATGAAATTGCAGGAATCCTATGAGCATGATTTCTATGTGATATGTAGAGTTCCTATGAACATGATTTATATATGTGAAATTGCAGGAATCATATGAGCATGATCTCTATATATGAAATGCAGAAGTTTAAAGAAAAACTCCTATAGGTAGGATATCTACGCTCATGCATACATAGATAACCCTCCCTTTTTTTTACTAAAACCCCATAAGTTATTACAAAAATTTATTATAGGCCAAATTGAATCAAAACAGGAAATAAAATAACATCAAAACTCTTAAGCTGCATCCAAGGAGCCTAATTCAAACCCAAGGTCTAACACTATGATATGAGCCAACTGCCAGGATCAGGTTCCAAAGCCTTTCTCTTATACGAAATGTGTCAAGTTCTAAGGAGTTTCAAGAACTCCAGGCAATGCTCACACCCCAAATATCATTGCAGAACTGAATTAAAGTGCAGTGTGGAAAGGCCAGCCCTCCAATGTCCAAGTTCAGAGGGAACTCAAGGTCCCAAGGCAAGACTCATCGGAGGGGGCAAAACTTAGAGTCTAGGAATAAGTGTAAGTGCAATAGAGGGATTTAAAAGATGCCAGGGCAGACTGGTGGCCATGCCCAGCAACATAAAATGCTGGCACACCCCTGACCAGCCCACTAGCCAAACATTGGAGAGTCCAGGACCTATTGAAGGTCAAACCATGGCCAGGGCAGTAATTGGGATACTTTCAGGCCAAGGTTTCAACTCAACACATAAAGGGGGTTAGGGGTAGGGACTCATATGACAGTAGAAGCAAAGAAAAAAAAAACACTTAGCATAAGCTGCAAAGCATGAACAGCAAACCACACAAAAGAATGAAACTATAAAATAAAACATATATGGATGAAGCGAAAGTTAAATGAAAGGGCGTACCAGTTTTCAAAAAGAGACAAGCAAGTAGGGAGAGGCAGTAGATTTAGGGAAGCCAAATTGCAATCAAGAATCAAGAGTGTAAGTTTTTTAGAAGAGATGATTAAAAATCGCGTGTGTGTTAATGAAAGAGCAGGGTATTTATAATTGAAAATAGGTGTAGCAAATAAGGCAAGAATCATAGTTTAGTAATAATTAAGGAACTATGTACTAATTAAAATCAAACAGCCCATAGACTCCCTTTAATTAAGGAGTCCAAATTCGAACGGTAAAAGGGCAAAAGTTATTTAAGGAAGGGAAATCAAGTAAATATCTCGTGCAAGGTAGGCAAATAAGGGTAAATACATAGTGGTACTTGATTTGCAAAACAAGGAAAGGGAATCAGTAAAATAACCAGTAAAGAATCCCATTGAAAGCCTTACTCGAGTCAGAAAAGAGGTACAAGGGAAGTTTTAATTTAGGAAAAATCAGTAACAATCAAATAAGCAACATTAAAGGGATTCAAAATTAGTTAACAGTTGGCAAAATATTTGAAAGAGAAGTTCTAGTATAAAACACATAGGCATGTCAAGCAAGGGGGTTTCAAAATCACAAATGCAGAAAAAGGTTCAAATTCAATTCATAAATTCGAAGTGAGTCTGAGAGTTCGAGGTTTCGAAGTAGAACCCTTGTCCAAACATAAGACCAAATTAGCCAAAGAAAACCCCCAAATCTTAGGGTTTTTGAACTCGAGTTTGATACATAGATGAAGAGGCAAACTATTGAGATAAGCTCATAGACCTTTTCAGAGTCTCATGAGAAGCATACAAGCACAATAGCAAGTAGAACATAGAAACCAGTACAGGAAACAAGTTTCAAGAAAAGCTTGAAATTAAATGAATTCGGGTAGTGTAAACTTAAAGAAACAGTCGATGAAACACATCTAGAAAGAATCCATGCAAAGTCCGGTAAGAGCAAACAAAGGATCAAAACTCAGTAGGAAAATAAAGTAGAGGAACACATAAGATAGGCATGTGAGAGCATGGTGAAAAACCAATAAGAGCACAATAGAATAATTTCATAACAAGGCAAATATAAGAACACACGAAAAGCATGTGAGACGGAAAAGAACCAGTAAGAACATAGCAGGAATTGATTCACACCAAGAAGAAGAGAAGAAGAAGAGTCAGAAACATTTTAAGAACTTTCCAGAAACCCTAATCGAAAATAAGTGCTTTTTGAAAGAGAATCGGAGAAAATTTTTAAGAAACTAAGCAACAATGCAAACATGTAACAAATCTAAAATAATCAGAGAGAACCTCGATATTTAGGGTTCCAGATGAACCCTAGAGATGAGAAAGGCTTCGAAAACACCCGATCTAAGTCGGATAATGTCACAAACAGGCTCAAAAGACCAAGAGCCACCGGAGCAAGGCCGGAGATGGCCAGAATATTCGAATCAGTGAAGGCCTGGGTGAAGACCCTCGAGGTCTGGTGTAGATCCTTCGAACAAACAGGCATGCGAGAGCCATAGGAGGTAGGTATAGGCCGTCCATGGCCTGAGAAGCCACGGACGCCGGTAAAAACATGGTGGAATAAGGTAGGGGAGGCTAGGGTTCTGGGAGAGGTTGAGAGCGAATTGGGACATGGGGGGTTCAAGGGCGGCTGCAGACGTAAAATGATTAGGGTTAGGGGGTGATTGGGGAATTAAAAAAGGAAAGGAAAACGGGGACCGTTGATCTAGGCGATCAACGGTTGAGATTACAGAGGGTAGGTGGGAAACGGGTTTGGGTCGGTTTGCATGGGGACTAGGTCAGGGTAATTGGGTCTGAGATTGGGTTTAATTAGGGGTTAATTTTAGGCCATAATTGAAATAATTGGGGCTACTTTTTAAATAGCCTTTTTTCCCTTGTTTGATTTTATAAAAATAGAAAAAAATCATTTTTAAAGAGCATTGAAAACACTGAACCAACTAACAATACATAGGTATTAATTGAAAAATACTGGGACTAATTTTACAGCTATAAAATACTATTAATCATAAAATAAGCTAAAATTGCAATTATATGCAATTTGACTTTTAAAATACCAAATAAATTTGTAAAAATATATTAAAATTACCATAGCTATATTTTGGTATAAATATGAGAATAAGTTATTCACCAAGATGATAATTTTGAAAATAATTATTGGTTTTATACTGCTAAAATGGACAATAAATTGGTTCAAACAAATCTTTTAAAAATTGAGAAAAATACTAAAACACTTAGGCATACTTATATATGCCTATATATTGTATTTTTAAAATATTTTGAGTATATAAAATACATAAGGAAAAATTTGGTATCAACAACAACTTGTGTTAAGAAAAATGTCTCAGCCCAAAACAAAAATCCCAATTCCCCTAAAAGTGAAACTGGGGTAGATGATATAATGTCTCAGCCATGAGCCCACCAAAATGGTTCCAAAGTTGTAATTCTATCCCAAGATTCTTTTACCCAAAAACCTTGTCCAAGTCCTTCCGATCAATTGGCAAAGGCACGGGAATTGAAAAACATCTGATGCAATTCAAATGGAGAGAAATAAAATGAGAGAGTTTTATTGGTGAAAACCTACGGGCACCATAAGGTGACGGTGAGTAGAGAAACTGAAAATGAGAGAGCCCGCTTAGCGAAAACTCATAAAGAGCACTATCGGGTGATAGTGAGAAGATAAATGAGGGAGGTCGATTGGCGAAAACCCACAAAGGGCGTCGTCGGCCGAAAAAAAGATATCTCCTACCACTGAAAGAGTCCTGGCAAGGTTCCCTGGTTTTGAAGTACGGGTCAATGAGTTTACAAGAAGTTGGGAAAGTTTGTGCGGGTCGGGCATCCAGTCCAAGAAGCATGTCATGTTCATTTGAAGCCGGCATGCACCCCCAGATAAGTCCTTCTTTTTCCCCGGAAGGGACGCTTCTCTTTAAACTCGTCTTCTTGCATTTTGTTTACTTCTTCTTTGAATCCCTTTTGGTTTAACTCTGATTCCGAAACTATAAAAAAAAAGGTGGCAGGACTAGTTTTACAGGGCTTTGCCTAGCAAAAGCTAAAGAAAATGCCCAGCCTCCACGGATGCATTAAGCCAATCCCGACTGGCCATGATTGTTTATGCTTTCAAAACAAAGACATTGAAGAGGAAAGAAAGTCAAGGACAAAGGTCCTAAGAGTAAAATAAGGTGAAAAGGCAGAGCCCCACGCGGGCAAGTCATCATGAAATCCTGAAAATTGAGTCCTCCGGTTGAAAGGGAGAATAATTTTCAAAACCAGTAAGCAGCAGAAGGTCTTGACAAAAGCTAGGTCGGGATCAAGCAATCAAGGCCACAAAACCAACCACCATTTCAAACTAACAATTGTTCTTTGTTTGAAAATTGAAACAAGTGCAATCCAGGCAACCACGCAAGAGCAGACGCAACCAAAAGAAAATAAATGCACAAGTGCTGAAACAGCTTTGCAGCAAATAATCAATGCAAGAGGAAAGATCCTCCAAGTTCTTTCCAGCATCTTATCAAAAATGAAAAAAAAAGTAAAAAAAGAGACAACAAAATAAGAAAATCCCAAAAGAGGTCAGTTTAGAATTCCCAATATCAACCTGGTACCCTGTTAGCCAACATTAGTGCTCCAATCCCTGAGTTGAATATTTTTCCTTTAGCCAACATTAGGGCTTCAATCCCTGAATTG
>MU673663.1:112776-169411 GCA_026770625.1 Nicotiana glauca | reverse complement strand
TCTTGTTGATGTCTTGAGCCGAGGGTCTCCTGGAAACAGCCTCTCTGCCCACGGGGTAGGGGTAAGGTCTGCGTACATATTACCCTCCCCAGACCCCACTTGTGGGATTATACTGGGTTGTTGTTGTTGTTGTTGTTTGCTTGAGAGAA
Source organism: Nicotiana glauca (assembly GCA_026770625.1). Taxonomy (NCBI): domain Eukaryota; kingdom Viridiplantae; phylum Streptophyta; class Magnoliopsida; order Solanales; family Solanaceae; genus Nicotiana; species Nicotiana glauca. The sequence continues at coordinate 169,262 of MU673663.1, read as the reverse complement.
ATTTATGATAGTTGGAGAGTTCATGATTGATATAGGCAACTACGTCAAATCTATAAGAAACATACAACTAAGGAAATCAACAACGGGGGAAACCATTACCTTAGACCTTTATTCCAATTGTTTAAAATTCAAGCATAGTTAGTTTTCATCTGTTTATTTATTTTCAATCTTGTATTCTTGGTGATATTAAACAGATACAACTAAGTCTTAGTTCTCTGTGGTATTTGACTCCGGACTTTTAGACCGGATTATATTTGCAGTGACTGCTTATCCTTTTTAGGACTAGAGTTGGGCGTGATCAAATTTTGGCGCTGTTGCCGGGGACAAACAAATGAAATGGTTGGAACTAAGTGTGAGGTACCCGCACGAAGGACCAAGTTGGGAGAAGTCTGAGTACCCCATGAGTTGCTAGTGCTTCGGCCTTTGGCCTACCAGGGAGTTTCTTTTACCCTCTTGTATGTATGGATGTGCATTGGGGACAATGTACAATTTTAAGTGTGGGGTGAGGAGATTGTCTGAGTGGCTTTTCATGCTACTTTAGTTGTGTTTGTTTTTTTTAGATTGGACTTTTCCTGATGACGGATCTTCTAGACAGTTTTCTTGAGGGAAGTAAGTCTAAATAAAATACCAAAAAGATTTTTTGTTTTGTTTTAAGTAGTGTAGTAACTCCCCCTTGGTTTTTCTTCAGGCCACGGTTCTTTTCCAAGGGTTTTATTTGAACCGGGTGTAGTTAGTTTTTTTTTTAGAGTAGGAGCCATTGTGTTGTGTTTTGAAGTGAAGCAATATCTCTTGACTTGATTATGCCTTGAGAATAGTGAGTATTTTGGTTGTGACGCTTATGCTCAGTTTTTGACTCTTGTAGAAGTACCTTAAATTGTATTATCTTAACTTTGCTTAACTGCTTTGACTAGAGTGTCTATGAATCCAATCCTGAGTGGGTTATGTGCCATGTGTGTGTAAGGTTTTACGTTATTCAGTACATTGCATTAGATGCCTAGAATTTGCGTTGTGTGTTTGCATAGCGAAATAGTAGTGTTTTTCAGTCTTGGAAGTGATATAGGTATTTTCTTGTTGAGCTAGATATGTATATTTTACCCATCTAATTGTTATGTATCGTAGTTAACCTCTTTGAGCCTATAATCCTTTTTCTTTGGCAACCACATTACAAGCCTTACCCATTTGTTTGAATTAACCATCTATTTGAACCTTTTCACCTCTCATGAGCACTTGAATTGTATAAACTTTGTAAAAGTTAAAGTGTGGGGTGGTTTTGGTTTGGCTTTTGAGTGGAACAAATTGAATAAGGAGAAAGGGCACTATTTTGGAAAAAAAAAAGAGCCACTTGAATTGAAAAAAATATATAGTTGGATTGTTGTGAAAAAAAATCCTTGATAAGTGGTGGCTCTTGACGTAAGTGTGTTTAAAGAAGAATGGGGTAATGTACATTGATGTGAAGGTGAAATTTTGGTTTGACATAAGTATGGGGTTTAAATGTTAAAATGTATGTATTAAAGTGCTTAGGAAGGTGTAGTCACTCTTATATCTAAATGTATCCTACCCGTCCCGTAGCCTACATTACAACCAAATAAAGTCCTAATTGATCCAAGATTGAATGAGCTCGATTAGTGGAGTAGTACACTACGGGCAAGCTTATGGTGCATCTTTTGTGGCATATGAATGTTATTTCTGAGAGTGAGTGAATTCTTTCTATCTTGAGTTCCTAAGTGTTCAGTTGTGAAAGAATTTTAGTGGCTTTGAAAGCCTATTAAGGTCCAACGTTTGGTTTGGGCTTTCCAATAGGCCCAAGCTTGACAGCCTGCTCCGATTGATTTGGGCCCCAGCTTCACTGATGCATAGCCCAGTTCCAGTTCTAGCTTGCCTTCCCATTTGGGCATGTGTTGAAGCCCAAGCATTAGACAGCTTCTCGTGAGCGAACTGATCGATGCCTATTTTTACTGGGCTAGTTTTAAAGCCCAGTTCGCTGAGAACCCAATTCTCTATAGGATCTGTTGGTTTAAATACAAGCATTGGGCCTTTCAGTAAGGTAGCAAAATTGAATTAAGGGGGTTTTCAGTAATGGAGATCCCCTTGTTTAAGTTTGGACCTGATCTTGAGGCCCGAACTTTCTCGAATGCCTTAAATAGTAGTTAATTCATAGTTCTAATTAATTAGTTTTTTATTTTTAGAGACATTCCTTAATAGATAATTATAGTTCACCTTTAGGATGTCCTTTTAAAAATAAATCGAGGTGCGCCACGCCAAACAAAATTCATAAATTGCGTGGCCCTCTCTTTAAATTCTTAAATTAAAAATACTTAGAAATCGGGACGTGCCATTTAGCGAATTTTTATGGCCTCCCGCAAAGTTATCAACACACTAGTTGCTTTAGGCGCGCATTTTAATAAATCTACCTTCTTAAACTCGGGTGTGCATTTTATGTGACCCAAATCCAAATCTTAAAACGTTGAATAAAATGTGTTGCGGATCTGGGTGCATTTCATGTGACGTGATCCAAAAACACGTATTAAACGATGTTCTACCTTCTTTAAAAATCAATTAAAAGCGGTAAATAATTTTAAAATTGCACTATAGGATGAACATGTTTTTAAAATCAGATATTAGTCCATTTATAATAGTTTAAGCGACTGTGCTAGAACCATGGGATCCGGGGATGCCTAACACCTTCCCCCGGGTCAACAAAATTCTTTAGTCATTGAATTTTACCCATAGGAGACGCACTTCATAGTTTGAGTCATTTAAGTTCATTCCTAGGAGACACACTTCCTAGTTTGAATCATTGAAATTTCACCTATAGGAGACACATTTCCTAGTCTGGGTCTTTCAGGTTATATTTTTGTTCTAGGAGACACACTTCCTAGTTTGAGTTATTCAAGTTCTACCTCTAGGAGACACACTTCCTAGTTTGGGTCATTTAAGTTCATTCATAGGGGATGCACTTCCTAGTTTGAGACATTGAAGTTTTACCCATTAGGAGACGCACTTCCTAGTGGGGGTTTTTAGGATTATAATTGTTAGGAGACGCACTTCCTGGCTTTGGTCATTAAAATTCATTCCTAGGAGACGCACTTCCTACCTTGAGTCGTTGAAAATTTTACCCCTAGGAGACGCACTTCCTAGTCTGGGTATTTCAAGTTATATTTTATTTTTAGGAGATGCACTTCCTAATGTTGGTCATTTAAATTCATTCCTAGGGGACGCACTTCCTAGTTTTGGGTCATTTATGTTCATTCCCTGGAGACACACTTCCTAGTTTGAGTCATTAAAGTATCACCCCCAGGAGACGCACTTCCTAGTCTGGGTCTTTCAGGATTAATTTTAGGAGACGCACTTCCTAAATTGAGGTTTTACCCTTAGGATACGCACTTCCAAATTTTGGTTTATTCAATTTTTAATTCTAGGAGACGCACTTCCTAGTTTGAGTCATTGAATTTTCACCCCTAGGAGACGCACTTCCTAGTTTAAATCATCGAAGTTTCACCCATAGGAGACGCACTTCCTTGTAGGGGTCTTTTAGATTATACTTGTTAGGAGACGCACTTCCTGGCTTTGGTCATTTAAATTCATTCCTAGAAGACGCACTTCCTAGCTTGAGTCGTTGAAAATTTACCCCTAGGAGATGCATTTCCTAGTCTGGGGTTGTCAGGTTATATTTTTATTTTAGGAGACGCACTTCCTAAGTTGAGATTTATCCCCTAGAAGACGCACTTCCTAGCTTGAGTCATTGAAATTTCACCCCTAGGATACGCACTTCCTAGTATGAGTCTTTCGGGTTTGTTTTAGGAGACGCACTTCCTAAATGGAGATTTTACTCCTAGGAGACGCACGTCCTAGTTTTGGGTAATTTAAGTTCATTCCTAGGAGACACACTTCCTAGTCTGGGTCTTTCAGGTTTTGTTTTAGGAGACGCACTTCCTAAATTGAGGTTTTACCCCTAGGAGACGTACTTCCTAGCTTTGGTCATATAAGTTCATTCCTAGGAGACACACTTCCTAGTTTGAATCATCGAAAAATCACCCCTAGGAGACGCACTTCCTAGTCTGGGTCTTTCAGGTTTTGTTTTAGGAGACGCACTTCCTAAATTGAGAGTCTACCCCTAGGAGACGCACTTCCTAATCTGGGTCTTTCAGGTTATATTTTTATTTTTGGAGACGCACTTCCTAAATTGAGATTTTACCCCTAGGAGATGCACTTCCTAGTTTAGGTAATTTAAGCTCATTCCTAGAAGGCGCACTTCCTAGTTTAGGTAATTTAAGTTCACTCCTAGGAGATGCACTTCCTAGTTTTAGTCATCATTCCTAGGAGACGCACTTCCTAGCTTGAGTCGTTGAAATTTTATCCCATAGGAGACACACTTCCTAGCTTGAGTCATTGAAATTTTACCCCCTAAGAGACGCACTTCCTAGTCCGGGTCTTTTAGGTTATATTTTTATTTTAGGAGACGTACTTCCTAAATTGAGATTTTACTCCTAGGAGACGCACTTCCTAGTTTGGATCATTTAATTTCATTTCTAGGAGACGCACTTCCTAGTTTGAGTTATTGAAATTTTACCCCAAGGAGAGACACACTTACTAGTCTGGGTTTGTCATGTTATATTTTTGTTTTAAGAGACGCACTTCCTAATTTGAGATTTTCCCCCTAGGAGACGCACTTCCTAACTTGAGTCATTAAAATTTCACCCCTAGGAGACGCACTTCCTAGTCTGGGTCGTTCAAGTTATATTTTCATTTTAGGAGACGCGCTTCCTAAATTAAGTTTCACCCATAGAAGACGAACTTCCTAGTTTGAGTTATTGAAGTTCATTCCTAAGAGACGTACTTCCTAGTCTGGGTCTTTCAGGTTATATTTTGGTTTAGGATACGCACTTCCTAAATTGGGATTTTACCCATAGGAGACGCACTTCCTAGTTTTGGGTCGTTTAAGTTATTCCTAGGAGACGCATTTCCTAGCTTTTTTCATTTAAGTCCATTCCAAGGAGACGCAGTTCCTAGTTCGAGTCATTGAAGTTTCACCCCTAGGAGACGCAATTCCTAGTTTGGGTAGGTTATATTTTTGTTTTAGGAGATGCACTTCCTAAATAGAGTTTCACCCCTAGGAGACGCACTTCCTAGTTTTGGGTCATTTAAGTTCATTCCTAGGAGACACACTTCCTAGTTTGAGTCATTGAGTTTCACCCCTAAGAGACGCACTTCCCAGTTTTGGGTCATTAAGTTTATTCATAGGACACGCACATCCTAGTTTTGGTTCATTCAAGTCTCATCCCTAGGAGACGCAATTCCTATTTTCAATCATTCGAGTTTTATCCTAGGAGATTCACTTCCTAGTTTAGTTCATTCAAGTTTCATCCGAGAAGACGCACTTCGTAATTTGGGTTATTCAGGTTTTATTCTTAGCAGACACACTTGCTAGTCAAATATTCTTAGTTCGATTCGCAGGAGACGCACTTCCCAGTTTGAATCACTTGAGTTCATGCCTAAGAGACACACATCCTAGTCAAATCTTTAGTTTTCCTCCCATCATTGCATTAATAGTATAAGTGATTTACAGTTTTGCTAACAACTCACAAATCTTCCTAATGTAAACTGGGGCATAAAATTTTGTTTGTTTTATTGTTTTGTTCGCAGGCGCCCACCTGGAGAACGAGGGAATCCATTTCAAGTTCTTTTCAAAGTCATTTCAAATTTCAAGTCACTAGCAGGCATCCACCTGGAGAACGAGGGAAGTCATTTCAGAAATTAATTCATGTTAGAAGTAGCAGAAGCTCACGGCAAGAATGCGAGTCAATAATCCGAGGTGATCAACATAAGTAATTTCAATCAAGAATAGAAAAGAAAAACAAAAAAAATGGGAGGTGAATCCAAAATGCAGAGGCTGAGACAAGAGGTAGATCGTTCAAGACATGACTAAAGTCACAAGCATGGTGTGTCCGGTTTGATCCGAAAAGCTGAAGAAGAACGAACTAACACCTGCATCTAGCGAGCGTCAAGGTTCAGATCTAAAGTCTGCATGAAGAACCATTTAAGACTCAAGATCAAGCTTCAAAAGACTTATAGATAGGAATTTTGAAACTCATAGCTAACAGGCTTACTTAGTCCTTTTCATTTTTTGATTTTGATGTAATAACAGGACCGCGGATCGGAACCTCGACGGAACGGCACCTCAATCGGCTCTCCACCTCAGTAAACTCCATCACTATTCCTACTTCTGAACTACACGTGGCCTGATTCCTTTATAGCCAAGGATATGTAGGCAGCTCAGATACCAGGGCTCGGTCACATTCTTCCTCCTCTTAGTTTTGGTCTCTCCAAATAAGGGTCGGGTCAAAAAACCTATCTAGTCGTTCTTTTTCTGAAAATACTTCGTATTTCCAGTAAAAAAGACCAGCCACCCACCCTGAACCCAAATCTCGCCGGCGAACACCGCTCACTAGTCGCACGACCACCCAAACTCACTGTCCCCTCTTCACCTCAATCAACCCCGTCAGCTTCCTCTTCTTCAACGCCCTGTTGCTTCTTCTTTAACAATCAGCCACACCATCACCCTCCTCCACACCAGAAACGCCGCCAGACCTTTACTGAACCAGCAGCTCGCCGAAAATAGCGAGCTTCAGCCATAAACGACCCCCATTTCCTCGTCTTCCCCAACGCTTGAGGAACAAAGAGGGCAAAAGACATACGGAAAGAAAACAGAGGGGGTGAACGATTTTGATTTTGAGTTTGGTTATGGATTTATTTGAATTCCAAAGTTTTTGCTTCTTCTGATTTCCACAAAATTAAATCAATTCTGCTCATGGGATTTGTTTGAGTTCCTTGGCTGCTTCCCGATTCGAGATCGAGTTCGAGTTGCCGATGAGTCTCCTCTGGTTAAAGGTTCCTGTTTGGTTGAGTTCGATTGTTGTCCATTCTCGGATGATTTTAAAATCTGAAAGGCTCGACTAAAGGTTCAATTCTTGCCCTATTTCCTCATTTCTCTTCCTCTCAAGCTTGATTTTTGATAAGTATAAACTTAGTGATTGTGTGTTTATCACATTACTTGATTGTTGGTGTTGAGTTACTAGAGTAATATTTTCTGTTGATCCAAAGAATGGTTTGAATTCAATTGTCTAATTCGAATAGATATCTTTTAGATGTTAAACAAAGTTTAAGCTAAGATATAAAATGAGCTGCTCGTGAACTGATTTTGGAATAGTAAATTGGGTCGTGGGGTCAGAATTTGAAAAGGTGAGAATCTCGTTAGTTGAAATTAATTGAAATCTAGGCTTTGGTCATGGTTTATGCATAGAGTTTGGTTTAATATTAAGTTAATTATATCTTATTCGTTTGGACCGTTAGGAGCATGTTTAGGCCGGTCACACTTGAGTAGGCAAGCCTCGGAATTTTGTTAGTATCGGAGCGAGAGGTCGTTTCTTTTAGTTTATTATCCGAGGAATGCCCCGAAGGATTTGTATATATTTTATTACAGGGGTATGCCTCGAAGTGAATGTAAATGGAGGCCAAAAGTAGGAACTTGTAGTATTTTTATTTTATTTTCATTTTTCTTTTTCTTTCATTTAGGTGGGGACGACCTCTAGCCTCTTATGTGTTTGTTTTGCTTTTGTGTTTTACCTTAATTGAATATTTTAAAAGCTGAAAAGATCGAGTATGCAACCGTACTAGTTACGAGGCTTGGGGAGTGCCTAACACCTTCTCCCCGAGTCAAATGAACCCCTCTACCCGAATCTATGGTGCAGACTTAGTTTTGGAGTACGAAGTGTTTTAAAGGAAAAATTATTTTTAAAAACGGTGACCTGGCACACCGAAACCATTGTCAGGTGGTGGCTCTGAGTTAATTTCCTTTTGAATACAATTTTTTGTCAGTTTCAAAATTGAAAACCCTTTTTCAAGCTTTACTAAATCCTTTAATTTATTTAAGAGGGTTAAAAAAGGGGTGTGACATCTATGGCGACTCTGCTGGGGATGTTGCAGGTTCGAGCTAGTACTTGATCTTGTTGTCTTTTAGGATATTAGGTTGAGGTTTATGTGTTTTGTTTGCTTTATTTGATTTTTATTTTGTTTATGTCTCTTTTATTATTTGCCAATTATTTATGTGTTTACAATTTTTGCTTTATGTGTTTACTGCTTTATAACTGTCATCATTTGCATAACCCCGAGTCTTCTTTCTGCAACAAGTCTTCCGGAGTACGTTTGAGCGTACAAGGACTTTTTGTGAGTCACCCGTGTCTTTAGGGGGTGGCGTGGGAGAGTGAAGTGGGAGGACAGTTAGAGCAGCCGCCATCGACCACGTGCCGCCCCGAATTGCCTTGTCTAGTGAACCCCAAACTTAGGTCGGCCTTTAGGTCATTTTTATTTGCATCATGTCATTTACACCTAGTAGGGCTCGGTCCCAGGCACCGTGTCCCTTTGTAGGAAGCCTATCCAAAATTGTCAAAAATAGGCTCGTGGCACAAAAGACATCCAATCATTCCTATGTGATACATGTTGTATCTTTGAGGGTAAAAAGGTTATTTGGCGGACCGATGTTTGGAAAAGAAGGGTGAAAATGAAGCAAGTAGGGTCCACTCGCATTTTTCTTTCATAGTATTCCAAAATTCAAAAAAAAAATGAAAAAGAAAATCCAAAAAGATTTTACACTTTTCTATTAATTTCCAAAAATCCAAAAAAAAGGAGAAAAAGAAAATCCAAAAAGATTTTACATTTTCCACCATTTTCCAAAAAATTAAAAAAAAAAGGGAGAAAAAAGAAAATCCAAAAAGATTTTATATTTTCCATCATTTCCCAAAAAGACAAAAATATAGTTTTTTCAAATTAGTTTGATCTTCCCGAACTACGCAAACTTGATTCTCGTCTTTCGAGACGTGATGCGTAGGCAACCCACATAGGTTCCGATCTTCCTAGTAAGTCTTAGGTTATTAGCTTTGCGGGGTCTTAGCCAAATCTTGCATGTCTAGTCACTTTTGGCCACATCGGCCATTTTTGCAAAATGGGGTCATTTTCGCGAAAGTGGTTCAATAAACCATGTCTTAGGATCTTGAGTCCACAACTAGGTATCATATTACTTTAAGGTCCGCCCTTATTGAGTTTGCATCTTTAGCCACTTCTGGCCATATCGGCCGTTTTTTGCAAAATGGGTCAATTCTGCAAATTGATTTTTTGGCCATGTTATTGGGACTTGAATCCATATAAGCCTTAGTGAGGTATTTCCATGTCTTTGAGGTCACCTTTGTTGAGTTTGCATTAATAGCCACCCTTGGCCATATAAGCCATTTTGCGAAAATAGCCCAATCGTGTCTTGCATGTGTCCAATAGGAGGTGTTGTGATATCGCATAGTGTCTTGAGTCACTGATTTATTTGGTCTAATTTTTCTCATTCAGGTATGGATCAATGTACCAGAGCTCGAGCATGACTGATATCTCAAGACCACAGCATTCAGGAGCTGCTTAAAGATACTTTTATGTTTTGAGTCTATCATTCATGTTGTCTTTTATTTTCTAGTCTTATACGGTAATATTGAGTCTTTTGTTGTATTACTTCCCACTTTGTATTTGAAAAACCAAAAAAAAATTATAAATGAAAAATTCAAAAAGATTTTTGTTTTTTAATTTATTTTGTCCATTACTTTTCCAGAACTACGCTTGATCTGATTCATGAGGGACATGATACGTAGGCAACCTACATATCGAATTATTTTTTCTGAAAACTAAAAAAAGGAATAAAAAAAAGAAAAAAAGAGAAAAAGAAAATGAAGTGTGGGACGTGAGAAATGAGAAAAAGAAAAGAGTGATAATCAGAAGGAAAATAAGGGGAAAGAAATGAAAAACCAAGCGATGTTAGAAAGAAAAATGAAGAAGGAATGGGGCAAGAAGAGTAAAATTGGGATGATGCCATATGACCTTCGTACCCTTGAAGCCATTCTAGAACTGTTAATTATTGCTAGGGGCATTGCATGCAATGTGATATTTCTATCTGATAAATGCCATAACGTTAACATGTTAGCTTTGTTTTGCTCCTCTTTGTTACTTTCATTGTTATCATAACAGAGTATGGTTAGTTTGTGGCATTCTGGGAGTCATCTGTATAACACAAGGTCAAAGAATAAGGTAGCCATGGCTAACAAAGACTTGGACACATGAGTTATTGACCCGTCGAGGGAGGTTGAGAAATCGGAATCTGAATTGAAGGAGGAGGTCCAAAGGTTGAAACAACAGATGGCAGAAATGTATCAGTCTTGGATTAAGGGGTATCCTCCACCTTCATTCCCCACTAACTACACAGAAAACCCTGCAACTATTCCGCCACTCTCCCAATCCCAGATGCCCAATACCGTTGATCTTTCCCCACGACACGGACCAGGCTTTACCCCTTACCACATTTACCCTGGCACTTCCTCTCAAACTTTCTATGCTTCACGAGCCAAAACAACCGCATTCCCATCTCCAAATACCCAATACCATGCCCCGGAACCCACCTTCAAAGTTCCAGATCCTTACTCCTACACTCCCTACTTTGAGCCTCATGTTGAAATTGAGAACGCGGAGCAAAAGGAGATGTTTAAGAAAGTAAAGATCCTGGAGCAGTCATTGAGAAATATGCAAGGGTTAGGAAGCCAGGTGAGTGTGGCTTATAAGGATTTGTGTTTGTTCTCTGATGTCCAATTGCCTGCCGGGTTCAAGATGCCCAGTTTGACTTGTATGATGGACTTGGGGATCCTGTAGCTAATCTGAGAGGTTACTGCCGTAAAATGAGAGGCACCGGGGGAAAAGACGAATTACTAATGGCGTACTTCAACCAGAGTCTGAGTGGGGCATCTTTAGAATGGTACACCCGCCAGGACGATAGCAGGTGGTACATATGGGACGATATGGCTCAGGCCTTTGCCCAGCATTTTTAGTACAATATAGACATTGTTCCAGACCGCCTATCTCTGACCAAGTTTGAAAAGAAACCCAGTGAAAGCTTTAGAGAATATGGGTTCCAATGGAGGGAGCAAGCTGCACGAGTTAATCCTCCGATGGAAGATGACGAGACCGTTAAATACTTTCTTCAAGCCTTGGAGCCCACTTACTATGGCCACTTGATCTCAGCCATTGGTAAGTCTTTTAATGATGTGGTGAAGATGGGAGAAATGGTGGAAGAGGGCCTCAAGTCGAGTAAGATCATGAGCTATTCTGCTATAAAAGCAACCACCCAGGCAATCCAGAGTGGTACCGGAAGTTTGCTAGGCAAAAAGAAGAAGGAAGATGTCGCTATGGTTGTCTCCGGATCATGGCATGGCCAGAGGGGTTCACCTCACCAATATACTCAGCCTCAAACCCGACCCCAACCCCAACTCTAAACCTATCCCCGAGCTCCACATAATCCATCTCAGTACTATCCTCCTAACAACGCCCGGTCGTCTGTCCAACCATTGGGTCACTCCTTAAGGCGAGCACCAGCACCGCATAATACTCTTTCGCCTTCCCAACATTTTTGAGCACCTAACAACCCTAGGAAATATGGGCATAGAGGGGAACAAAGGCAAAGAAATTGTTTCACGCCAATCGGAGAATCCTACACAAGCTTGTTTGAAAAGTTAAAACAGTCTGGCCTGATTGAGGCGCTCCTTGACTATACTCTGGACCCATATGCAAAAGGTTTTGATCCCATTGTACGGTGCATGTACCACTCTAATGTCCAAGGGTATAGCATTGAAGATTGCCGTGCTTTGAAAAGGGAGATAGAAAAAATGATTCAAGAAGGGATAATTGTGGTCCAGGACAATGACACCCAGAACATTGCGCAGAATCCTTTACCCGCACATAATGATGCACACTTTGTGGGGAAGATGCATGGTGACAGGGAGTATGAGAATCCTCTTGGAAACTTGCTGAGTGAAGTTAATGATATTGAAACTGGTGAAGGTTACAGTAATTTTGATGTGCAATCCAGTGGCTAAGATGTCGAGCTTGGTAATTGGAAAGACACTCCTTTCTTGGCTATCCAGGGAGGAGTTTTGGTGGTTTATTTTGTTGTCATTTATGTTATCCGGGTTATTTTAGGGTTGTAATCCGGATATTGTCTTGTGGCCCAAACATCTCTTCTTCTTATTTTGCCTAGTTCTTTTTATTGTAATAACTCGTCTAGTGTTATCTAGGATTATTCCAGGGTTGTAAACCATGTCTATTTTGCTTGTTTTGTTCAAACCCTGTTCACCATCTGTCTAATGCAATCTCCTGCTTTTTGTTAGTTCTGGTCAGTTTTGTTTAGGTCACTTTTCCTTTTATAGTTCTTTTCATGCTGACTCTAATGGCACGACATGCACGCATAATTCTCAGCCTGGTCTTGAAATTCAGTCTAATCATGGAGCAATGACACAATTTTGAAATTGATAAAAAGAGGCATTTGAGGAAACAAGTAAAGATTCATGCATTCTGAGGTAACCTGAAGTTTAAATTGAGTGAAACTGAGGCAGTAAGTTTGGGAAATCAAAAGGTTGATAAGAGCATGCAACAAGAAGATGTCTCTCAAGCAGTTCGAGGTAGACCAGTCAGAGCTGAAGTGTGTTCTTCCACATCAAGATAAGGTTGAGTCAAATCTGTTTCGAAATGGAAAGAGTCATTCATTGGGACAAAGGTATTGCCCATTGGTACTTTTTATTTGTGTTGATGCCATCAATAGATGTTGTATATGGTTTCTTTGCATATCTTCGATTGCAGGTTTATACTTGGCATTCTTAAAGTTTGGTATGACGAAGACATTTTATTCTGCTACCCAAACACTTTTATCTTTGCTACCCCTTTTGAGCCTTTATTTATTTTGTTTCATACTCCTCTTTTGGAATCAAAAGCAGAGTTAGGAACTAGAAAGAAAAAAAAAAGAGAAAAGAGAAAAAGAAGAAAAAGCAAAAGAAAAAGAAGAAAAAAAAGAAAAAGAGAGAAAAGGAAAAGAAAAAAATAACTTTGTCTTTTGAACAATGTTCGACCTGATTCTTGTCACCACAAGATACGTAGGCAGTCTTACGGTTCAGTCACACCAAATAAAATATTTCATAATCCCCGAAGTTAAAAGTGGAGCATTTTTTTTTTAGAAATCCCATCAAAGTAAAATCCAAAAAAATTCCCCAAACTCCAAGAAACTGGGGCAGAAGTTTTAATTTTGCCAAAAGGCCTGATTCTAAAAGTTGAAATTTTGAACCATTTTCATCTTAAATTATTTTGAGCCTTCATACCATCCTTTCTTTCCAACCCTGTCCAAAAGCCTACATTACAGTCCAAAGAAAGACCTTCTAACCAATCTTTGAGGATGCCAAATCAAGTGTGTGGTGAAAGCATGATCTTCTTGCATCATGGGTAATACCTTGTTCTCAGCACAAAGAGAGAAAATGATAAAATGAGATAGTCTTATCGGTGAAAACCCTCATGGGCACCGTAAGGCGACAGTGAGTTGAGAAAAAGTGCAAAATGAGAGAGGCTTGATGGTGAAAACCCTTCAGGGCACTACAAGTCGACTGAGGATTATGGATCAAATAGGACAATTGAAGCGCTGAAGCCTAGTTTTACAGCGAAGAGGTACAACAAGAGTTGAATATTAGACTTGCTTGAGAGATTAGGTCACTTAATCCAAAGGTGCATGTCATGGTCATTAGAGTTGGTATCCACATCTGATAAGTTTTTACTTCGTAATTTGCTCGTTAGGTATTATCTTTTTCCATTGTCCCTTGTTTTGTTCCTCTTGTTTTGTTTGAGTACCTTTTTGAGTCTATTTTGTCGGAACAAGTAAAGAAATAACTTCAAAATCTGCTACCGGCTTTCCAATTGCACAAAGCAGAGTCTGGCTAGCACATCAAAGTGGCATAAGCCAAGAAAGAACAGTATGCACACTGAGTCAGCATGCTTTAGGATTCATGAGAAATGCAAAGGTTCAGTAAATGCCAATTCATGAGCAAAATTCAACAGATAGAGGACATTAGGATCGAATGGAGCAGAGGTGTTTTCTGTTATAAGGGTTGAAAGAAAATGGGTAGTCGATAACATGCAAGGTCTTCCAAGTTGACATTAAAGTTATCTTGGCAAGTGCAGAAGCAATCGCCTTCAAGGTCAAGGCCACAAACTAACCAATATGTTTTAAACTCACAAGTTTTCTTTGTCTGAAATAGGGATGAAGGCTATATTCATAACAAAGCTTGAATTTTTCAGGTGTAATGCCCAATTTTGCTTGCGCAAAGGCTATTGAGAAAATCACACATCACCCCCTGGGAGACGCACTTCCTAGTCTAGATTTTTCAGGATATACTTTTAGGAGATACATTTCCTAAGTTGAGTTTCATTCCTAGGAGACGTACTTCCTAGTCATTCAAATTTCATCCATAGGAGACGCACTTCCTAGTCTGGGTCTGTCAGGTTATATTTTTATTTTAGGAGATGCGCTTCCTAAATTGAGTTTCACCCATAGGAGACGCACTTCATAGTTTGAGTCATTTAAGTTCATTCCTAGGAGACACACTTCCTAGTTTGAATCATTAAAATTTCACCCATAGGAGACGCACTTCCTAGTCTAGGCCTTTTAGGTTATATTTTTGTTCTAGGAGACACACTTCCTAGTTTGAGTTATTCAAGTTCTACCCCTAGGAGACACACTTCCTAGTTTGGGTCATTTAAGTTCATTCGTAGGAGACGCACTTCCTAGTTTGAGACATTGAAGTTTTACCCATTAGGAGACGCACTTCCTAGTAGGGGTCTTTCAGATTATAATTGTTAGGAGACGCACTTCCTGGCTTTGGTCATTTAAATTCATTCCTAAGAGACGCACTTCCTAGCTTGAGTCGTTGAAAATTTTACCCGTAGGAGACGCACTTCCTAGTCTGGGTATTTCAAGTTATATTTTATTTTTAGGACACGCACTTCCTAATGTTGGTCATTTAAATTCATTCCTAGGAGACGCACTTCCTAGTTTTGGGTCATTTAAGTTCATTCCTAGGAGACAAACTTCCTAGTTTGAGTTATTGAAGTATCACCCCTAGGAGACGCACTTCCTAGTCTGGGTCTTTCAGTTTTTATTTTATTTTAGGAGACGCACTTCCTAAATTAAGTTTTTACCCTTAGGAGACACATTTCCTAATTTTGGTTCATTCAATTTTCAACCCTAGGAGACGCACTTCCTAGTTTGAGTAATTGAATTTTCACCCCTAGGAGACGCACTTCCTAGTTTGAATCATCAAAGTTTCACCCATAGGAGACGCACTTTCTAGTAGGGGTCTTTCAGATTATACTTGTTAGGAGACGCACTTCCTAGCTTTGGTCATTTAAATTCATTCCTAGGAGACGCACTTCCTAGCTTGAGTCGTTGAAAATTTACCCCTAGGAGACGCACTTCCTAGTCTGGGTTTGTCAGGTTATATTTTTATTTTAGGAGACACACTACCTAAGTTGAGATTTTTTCCCCTAGGAGACGCACTTACTAGTCTGGGTCTTTCGGGTTTTTTTAGGAGACACACTTCCTAAATGGAGATTTTACCCCTAGGAGATGCACATACTAGTTTTGGGTAATTTAAGTTCATTCCTAGGAGACGCACTTCCTAGTCTGGGTCTTTCAGGTTTTGTTTTAGGAGACACACTTCCTAAATTGAGGTTTTACCCCTAGGAGACGCACTTCCTAATTTGAATCATTGAAGTTTCACCCATAGGAGATGCACTTCCTAGTTTGAATCATCAAAGTTTCACCCCTAGGAGACACACTTCCTAGTGTGGGTCTTTCAGGTTTTGTTTTAGGAGACGCACTTCCTAAATTGAGAGTCTACCCCTAGGAGACACACTTCCTAGTCTGGATCTTTCAGGTTATATTTTTGTTTTAGGAGACACACTTCCTAAATTGAGATTTTACCCCTAGGAGATGCACTTCCTAGTTAGGTAATTTAAGTTCATTCATAGAAGACGCACTTCCTAGTTTAGGTAATTTAAGTTCACTCCTAGGAGACGCACTTCCTAGTTTTAGTCATTTAAGCTCATTCCTAGGAGACACACTTCCTAGCTTGAGTCATTGAAATTTTATCCCCTAGGAGACGCACTTCCTAGCTTGAGTCATTGAAATTTTACCCCCTAGGAGATGCACTTCCTAGTCTGGGTATTTCAGGTTATATTTTTATTTTAGGAGACACACTTCCTAAATTGAGATTTTACCCCTAGGAGACGCACTTCCTAGTTTGGGTCATTTAAGTTCATTTCTAGGAGACGCACTTCATAGTTTAGTTATTGAAATTTTACCACCAGGAGACGCACTTCCTAGTCTGGGTTTGTCAGGTTATATTTTTGTTTTAGGAGACACACTTCCTAAGTTGAGATTTTTCCCCTAGGAGACGCACTTCCTAACTCGAGTCATTGAAATTTCACCCCTGGGTCACGCACGTCCTAGTCTGGGTCGTTCAGGTTATATTTTCATTTTAGGAGACGTACTTCATAAATTAAGTTTCACCCCTAGGAGACGCACTTCCTAGTTTAGGTTATTGAAGTTCATTCTTAGGAGACGCACTTCCTAGTCTGGGTCTTTCAGGTTATATTTTGTTTTAGGAGACACACTTCCTAAATTGAGATTTTACCCATAGGAGACGCACTTCCTAGTTTTGGGTCGTTTAAGTTATTCCTAGGAGACGCACTTCCTAGCTTTTTTCATTTAAGTCCATTTCTAAGAGACACACTTCCTAGTTTGAGTCATTGAAGTTTCATCCCTAGGAGACGCACTTCCTAGTCTGGGTCTTTCAGTTTTTGTTTTAGGAGACGCACTTCCTAAATTGAGATTTTACCCTAGAAGACGCACTTCCTAGTTTTGGTCATTTAAGTTCATTCCTAGGAGACTCACTTCCTAGTTTGAATCATTGAAGTTTCACCCTAGGAGACACACTTCCTAGTTTGGGTAGGTTATATTTTTGTTTTAGGAGACGCACTTCCTAAATTGAGTTTCACCCCTAGGAGTCACACTTCCTAGTTTTAGGTCATTTAAGTTCATTCATAGGAGACACACTTCCTAGTTTGAGTCATTGAGTTTCACTCCTAAGAGACGTACTTCCCAGTTTTGGGTCATTAAATTCATTCATAGGAGACGCACGTCCTAATTTTGGTACATTCAAGTCTCATCCCTAGGAGACGTACTTCCTATTTTCAATCATTCGAGTTTTATCGTAGGAGACGCACTTCCTAGTTTGGTTCATTCAAGTTTCATCCCTAGAAGACGCACTTCCTAATTTGGGTCATTCAGGTTTTATTCTTAGCAGATGTACTTGCTAGTCAAATATTCTTGGTTCGATTCACAGGAGACGCACTTTTGAGTCATTTGAGTTCATGCCTAAGAGACACACATCCTAGTCAAGTCTTTAGTTTTCCTCCCATCATTGCATCAATAGTATAAGTGATTTACAGTTTTGTTAACAACTCACAAATCTTCCTAGTACAAACTGGGGCAGAAAATTTTGTTTGTTTTGTTGTTTTGATCGCAGGCGCCCACCTGGAGAACGAGGGAATCCATTTCATGTTCTTTACAAAGTCACTTCAAATTTCAAGTCAGTAGCAGACACCCACCTGAAGAACGAGGGAAGTCATTTCAGAAATCAGTTTATGTTAGAAGTAGCAGAAGCTCGCGGTAAGAATGCGAGTCAACAGTTCGAGGTGATCTACATAAGTAATTTCAATCCTGAATAGAAAAGGAAAACAAAAAAAGGAAAAAAATAAAAGGGAGGTGAATCCAAAATGCAGAGGTCGAGACAAGAGGTAGATCGCTCAAGACATGACTAAAGTCACAAGCATGGTGTGTCCGATTTTGATCCGAAAAGCTAAAGAAAAATGAACTAACATCTGCATCTAGCGAGCGTCAAGGTTCAGATCTAAAGTCTGCATGAAGAACCATTCAAGTTTCAAGATCAAGCTTTAGAAGACTTATAGATAGGAATTTTGTAACTCATAGCTGACACGCTTAGTTAGTCTTTTTCATTTTTTGATTTTGATGTAATAACAGGACCGTAGACCGAAACCTCGACGGAACGACACCTCAATCGGCTCTCCACCTCGGTATACTCCATCACTATTCCTACTTCTAAACTACACTTGGCCTGGTTCTTTTATAGCCAAGGATATATAGGCAGCTCAGATACCATGGCTCAGTCACATTCTTCTTCCTCTTAGTTTTGGTCTCTCCAAATAAGGTTCGGGTCAAAAAACCTGTCTGGTCGTTCTTTGTCTGAAAATACTTCGTATTTCCAGTCAAAGATGGGCAAGTGTAGACATGTAATTTTTGACCCTCCCCGAAATTTTACCCATTTTAGCGTAAAATATTTAATTTAGGCTTAATATAGTTATTTCAACTAATTTTGACTCTTTTATATTATTTTAAGAACAAAAATTAAAAATTACAAAAATAGTTCCATATTTCTCTACTTAATTCGCGTATTAGATATTTTTAGGAGGATATATTACTTTAAGCCTATTTTATTTTAATATAATCCTTGAAAATACCAAAAATAGTTTCAACTTTTATTTTTAGCTTTTATTTTAATATTAATGATTTATTAAAATCAATTAAGAGTTAGTTTATATCTTCTTATAAGTATTCTTAAAGGTAAATTAGATTTTTAGAATTTTTCTTAGCCCAATTTTGTAGGATTTTTGAGCCCAAATGAAATTGTTGCAAGAGGCCCAAGTTACACCACCCCAATCTCTAACCCATAAGCCCAAATACCTTACCCATACCCAAACCCATCAAATTTGTCTCCCATTTTTTTGAACTAAAGACAAGCATACAAAAGACCTAGCACCCTTAGAGACCAGCCGCCACCAGCCACCCACCCTGAACCCAAATCTCGCCGGCGAACCCAAATCTTACCAGTCGCACGACCACCCAAACTCCCCATCCCCTCTTCACCTCAATCAACCCCGTCAGCTTCTTCTTCTTCGACGCCCTGTTGCTTCTTCTTCAACAATCAGCCACACCATCACCCTCCTCCACACCAGAAACGCCGCCAGACCTTTACTGAACCAGCAGCTCGCCGGAAAAAGCGAGCTTCAGCCATAAACGACCCCCCGTTTCCTCGTCTTCCCCAACGCTTGAGGAACAAAGAGGGCACAAGACATACGGAAAGAAAACAGAGGGGGTGGGCGATTTTGATTTTGAGTTTGGTTATGGATTTATTTGAATTCCAAAGTTTTTGCTTCTTCTGATTTCCACGAAATTAAATCAATTCTGCTCATGGGATTTGTTTGAGTTCCGTGGCTGCTTCCCGATTCGAGATCGAGTTCGAGTTGCCGACGAGTCTCCTCCGGTTGAAGGTTCCTGTTTGGTTGAGTTCGATTGTTGTCCATTCTCGGATGATTTTAAAATCTGAAAGGCTCGGCTAAAGGTTCAATTCTTGCCCTGTTTCCTCATTTCTCTTCCTCTCAAGCTTGATTTTTGATAAGTATAAACTTAGTGATAGTGTGTTTATCACATTACTTGATTGTTGGTGTTGAGTTACTAGAGTAATGTTTTCTGTTGATCCAAAGAATGGTTTGAATTCAATTGTCTAATTCGAATAGATATCTTTTAGATGTTAAACAAGGTTTAAGCTAAGATATAAAATGAGCTGCTCGTGAACTGATTTTGGAATAGTAAATTGGGTCGTGGGGTCAGAATTTGAAAATGTGAGTTGAAATCTAGGCTTTGGTCATGGTTTATGCATAGAGTTTGGTTTAATATTAAGTTAATTATATCTTATTCGTTTGGACCGTTAGGAGCATGTTTAGGCCGGTCACACTTGGGTAGGCAAGCCTCGGGATTTTGTTAGTATCGGAGCGAGAGGTCGTTTCTTTTAGTTTATTATCCGGGGAATGCCTGAAGGATTTGTATATATTTTATTACATGGGGTATGCCCCTAAGTGAATGTAAATGGAGGCCAAAAGTAGGAACTTGTAGTATTTTTATTTTATTTTCATTTTTCTTCTTCTTTCATTTAGGTGGGGACGACCTCTAGCCTCTTATGTGTTTGTTTTGCTTTTGTGTTTTACCTCAATTGAATATTTTAAAAGCTGACAAGATCGAGTATGCAACCGTACTAGTTACGGGGCTTGGGGAGTGCCTAACGCCTTCTCCCCGAGTCAAATGAACCCCCTTACCCGAATCTCTGGTGCGGACTTAGTTTTGGAGTCCAAAGTGTTTTAAAGGAAAAATTATTTTTAAAAACGGTGACCTGGCACACTGAAACCATTGTCAGGTGGCGGCTCTGAGTATTTTCCTTTTGAATATAATTTTTTGTCACTTTCAAAATTGAAAAACCCTTTTCAAGCTTTACTAAATCCTTTAATTTATTTAATAGGGTTAAGTGAGGTTTGGTTAAAAAAGGGGCGTGACAACCTCAAAACTGGCGCTTAACTGTATCTCAGAGTTAAATCTGACCATTCTTATTGCAAAAAAATAAAATAAAAAAGTAAATAAAATCAGATCACTTTTAAATCTTAAATCAAACGTATTTTTGTTTTTAACTTTCTATTTTCATCTGAAATTGAAAAGCCCTTTGTACAAACAATATAAACGCCAAAAACCCTTTCTGAGCCAGTGAAATCTCGCCGGCCGTGATTTCAGGTTCCGTCACTCTCTCTCCGTCTCTGTGAACTCCATTGTTCTCTCTGTGATTGTTGTTTCAATTCTTATTAACCACTTTCTGTTTCTAGTTTTTTTACATTTGGCATAAAGTTTAATATGGGTATTCCCATATAATTGGAAAAATTTTGAATAATTCATCTGATTTGGCTATTTTTTTGGTGTGTTTACGAGTACCTTTTCGTTAGTCTTATGTAGAATTATTGCTGGGTTGTTTGGGGCTTTAGTGAAGATTTATAAGAATGAGAATTAGGGCTACTGAGAGGTAAATGAGTTGTAGATTAGACTTCTATCTGACAAAGCTGAAATTTGAACATTTAACTTGATAATACTATACTGAATTATAAACTAATATTTACTCATTAAGTTTGTTTGTATGCGTTGGTCTTTTCAGTTCTGCAATGCGATTGAACTTTATGCCTTAATGATATCCTCATAGTGTGTGTGTGTGAGAGAGAATAATTACAAAGTTGCAGTCCACATGTAAATTGAAATTGTTTTAAAGCTGTTGGTTTTTGTTTTGAGTTTTTGACACGGTAGTAAAAAAGGATGTTGTTGTATCAACTGTGTTTCTTATAATGTAGCATGATTCTTATATAATTCATGTCGGGCATGCCAGATGAGTCTGACAGCAGATTCTCCAGTGCACTCATCGAGCAGCGATGATTTTGCAGCATTTCTCGATGCAGAGTTGGACTCTGCTTCTGATGTATCACCTGACCAACACGAAGTAGACAATGAAGAAGCAGAGGGAGAGGAAGAGGTGGAAGATGAGGAAGGGCAAGATGAAGATGGTGGCGATGGTGATGATCTTGATGATGGCGCTTCAGATTCTAGCAGGTATTATAAGATTCTGTGTGAAGCTTGGATTTGTTAGTTCATCTAAGATAAGTTTTTGAGTTAAACATGAAAAGAGCTCGTGTAGAAGAAGCAAATTACAAAAGGGTTGTGCTGATTGTCACCAACTACTGTTAGTTCTGCTGAAATTGGAAATCTTTTTATTGCTAAATTTACTATTACTTTTTAAAGTCTAACATTGCAGTTTGATTGTTTGTGCTTAAACTAAATGTTCCATTTCCTCATTGATGTCTATTTTGATTATCATAGGATAAAGAAGCGGAAAGCAGAGGTTTTGGAAGATGCAGTGTATCCACAGAGTTCAGCATCTCGTGGAGAACCAGCAGAAACTTCAGGTCAGGCTGTAGAAGAGTCATTCAATCTTCTGATAGGCTGTTCAGCATTTTATCCGCACATTAAACAAATCTATTTAGCATTTTATCAAGATCGAGTTGAATGATTTGATGTTCTGATGTTGTAGTAGAGATATTATAACACCTGACAATAATTCTTTTTATTTCATGTCAGCACCTACTTAGGTCTAGAGGTATACTTGAGCCAAGCTCAGTCTTGTTTTACTGCTGGTGCTTGACTCTAAATGCAAAATGAGCTTCAAACAAAGCACTCGAGCTCAAGTGAAACCCTACCTTGAAATTCAAATGAGCTCATAATAATTTTGAGTTTGAGCTTTTATTCCAGCGTATAATATTTGAATTATACCATTTCATGGCCCTGAAAAATGGGTTGGAAATTGCTGATAGAGAAGGTCACCTGAGATGGTTTGTCCGTATTGTACATAGACTTCTAAATGCACTAGCTTGTATGTGTGACAGTATGTTGATTGACGGGGATATAAAGGGGTAAAGTAGACCTAAAATCACGTGGAGAGAATTTGTCTCAAGATTTACAATCTCCTAGCTTAGCTAAGGTTAGAGATGAATGAAGTAAAGTATCCACATAGGCGATATCTATGAGTGGGGTTAATGCCTAGTTGTTGTCATTGCACTTACATTAGGTTTAGTGTTGGTTGTAGTCTTGTATATGCGTGTAGAAGTAAGTGTAAGTTTTAAAGAACCTCTAGATCCAAAGAAGCCCTCATTTGCTCTTATACTGTATTAGAAAGTGAGTTGGACCTCTAGTTAATTGAGTGATTGCTTGACACTTAAAATCATTTTTTTTTGCATTTTGTAGAATTAGAGATTTGGTACATGTTTCTATCTTGTCGAGGTTCTTCAATAGATGCCTATCACTCGAATATGGAACAACAGAAAATTGTGGAATGCTATTCCTCTAGATGTCACATGGGTTGGAGAGAGAGGAACAGTGAGTGCTTTGAAGGAAATAATGAGTCTCTATGCAGCTTGAATTAGTATTGTCTTCATCTTTTGGTTATTTGGTTTAAATGTTTTACATGACATAGAAAACTTGCAAAGACTGGAAGGTGAGGGAATCTCTTAAGAAACAGAAAGTTAACAGAAAGTTAACAGAAAGTTGTAGGATGCTATTCCTTTGTACGTCCCATGGTTGGAGAGTGAGGAGCAGTCGATGCTTTGAAGGAAATAAACAGCCTCTATGCACCTGGAAATATGCTTGTCTTCAGCTTTGAATCTTTTGTTTAAATGATTTACATGACATGGAAAACTTGATTGATTTTGTCAGCTGCCACACAACTAACAGCGAAGAATCCTTTTGTACTTTTGTATATTCTTCTCCACGAACTCACTTCTTTTTGTTGATATTATTGACCTTGACTATTAGAAAATGTTCATTGGCCTGAAGTAAATACAATCTGATTATACTACAACTAGATCATTATGGGCTTCTGTAGTCTTCTTTGCTTAACTACATCTTCTGACCATCTTATTAAAAGTTTAAAACCCTTAGTTGCTGAATTCTGACAACGATAAGTATCAGATGATAGGCTGGTCTTCAGCTCTTTAAAACTTAGGTAATGCCTTTTCCATCTTCTGATCATCTTATTAAAACCTTAGTTGCTGAATTCTGACAACGATAAGTATCAGATGATAGGCTGGTTTTCAGCTCTTTAAAACTTTGGCAATGCCTTTTCCATATAGATGACAGCTATGGTTTCCTTGACACTAAAAATGCATCTTTGAGCTTTCATTCTTTGGGGAGGGACTAGAAAATGGCAAATTAGTTTCCCTGACAGAAGATCAAGAAATAGGGAAAGAAATAATTTTTAGGATGAAATTAATTAATATGCTGCAGCTACTTGCATGTAGTTATAAGTTCTTTGACTCTTTCCTTTCCAGTCATCGACGTGCTTCTCCAGCGTGAAGTACGTGTGTGGTTCTGTGTGATAAACCTGACATGTCCCTGTTTGCAGGAGCATCTTTGGCTCTGGATATATGCTCACATCCTGGTGTCATGGGAGGGATGTGTATAAAGTGTGGGCAGAAGGTGGAAAACGAATCGGGTGTGGCTTTTGGATACATACACAAGGTTATTGTTAATGATTCAGTAGTCACTAAAATATACTTGTATATACATATGTTCTTTTCTTTTGGGTTGGGTTGGGTGTGGGGAGGGTTGAGAGGACTGGAAGGCACTATATGATGTGCTGGGGATAGCTATTTCTAGTAAACTTTCTACATCTTTACTGGATTCTATAATTAATTTTGCAGAATTTGAGGCTTGCAGATGATGAAATTGCTCGATTGCGTGACAAAGACCTGAAGAACTTATTACGTCATAAAAAGCTGTACTTGGTTCTTGATTTGGACCACACACTTCTGAACTCAACTAGACTTGCAGATATTTCAGCAGAAGAATTATACTTGAAGGACCAACGAGAAGTACTGCCTGGTATGCTACTTACTGGTTATGTGCTAGTGGCTTATAATTTCGATGCTTATATCTTGCTCTTGAAAGTGATGAAAATATGTTTTACTTGCACAAGGAAGCTAGGGAAGCAAAATAAGAAAATTTGTCCAACAGGTTATACCGGTACTGCCTAGGTCTCCTAGCCTGAAATCTGTTAGAGATATTGGTAGTTGGAGGGAAATCTGCAGCAGTGAGGTGAAGTACTGCTAGGATCTCTACGATGTAGCTTGCATGGGATTTTATGGTGTATATATGTTATGTGACTACTAGTTTAATGAACTAGATAGAGAAGGAAGCTATACAGAAAATATGAGGTAATATTACACTATGTAGTTAAGAAAATCTGTGTTATTGGAATTAGTAGTTGTCCCTCTAATCAGATTTACTGTGCTAATTTCTGTCAGCTGTCCTCAATCTACTACTAGCATCTTATTCCTTTAATTTGATCTCCAATGTTTGAAAGGGATCTGATAGCAGGCTCGTATGTGTCTCTGTGACTACATTACTCTTTGATTTCATTCATATTAATACCTAAACAGAACTTCAGAAGTGGTTAAATTAAAGTCCAATTTAGTGAGTCATTATTAGAAAGATGAACAGGTTTTGTGTATTGGTGCAGTTTGCACAAGATAGACGAGGAGACTTTAGCTCATTCACTTTCCATTGTGACTAGATGCGTCTGTGCCTTAGCCATTTATACGAGCAATTAGGGTGCATCTAATTCATAATGTTACAATCTGTTAGATTACTTCTGGCCTGGAGGCAGTTGTTTGCTGGAGCAATTTAGTACTGGACATCATTCCTAGATGTGTACTGGTGTGTGACTGTTTAGAGAGAAATAGTAGATTTTTCGACGTTAGTAGGTCCCATGCACATTTTAATCTACTTGCTTGGTGCGTGGAATATGTAACTTCTTGAAAGACCAACCTGCAATTTTCTTAGAGATTGCAGATTCTGAAGCTAATAGAAATTCTTTCCCAACCTAGCGAGCATTTTTACGAAGCGGGGGAGGGAGGGACGGAGAGAAGTTGGGGGGGGGGAGGGATTACACTATTTTAGATGATGCGGTATATGTTTTTTGCAGAGTTAATGTTTACTAGTGTCTTGTAATGATGAAGAAACCTTGACTAGGAAAAGAATGTTTAGCTGGCGCTCTTTTAGAAAGTATAATGGATATATCATGTTCTGATTGCAACTGATGTTCCCTTTTTGCCTTTTGGGACTTCTGACATGTGGGGCCATCTAAATTATGCTGTTTGATAACCTGACCTGTAACCCTAGAGCTTTGTAAGTTCTTCACTTTGTTAATTCTTTGTGGTAATCTTTGTCATCGTGTACACTAAGTTTTGTCTTTTCTTATATTAGTTTGCTTAGACCTCATATATGGTAAGGACTTCTTTTGCTTTTATTCTTGTTGTTTGGTCGTGATAGTTATTTTGCAGGTATCTGTTCTGCACTGTTTTATGATGTTTTTGCCAACTTGTGATGTACAGATGCTTTGAGAAGCAACCTTTTCAAATTGGATTGTATACACATGATGACAAAGTTGAGGCCATTTGTCCACACCTTCCTGAAAGAAGCCAGTAGTTTATTCGAGATGTACATTTACACAATGGGTGAACGTCCTTATGCATTGGAAATGGCAAACTTACTTGACCCTGGGGGTATCTACTTCCATTCTAGAGTGATTGCTCAAGGAGACTGCACCCAGCGGCATCAAAAAGGCCTTGATGTTGTTGTGGGTCAAGAAAGTGCTGTCCTGATCCTTGATGATACTGAAGCGGTAAGCAATTGTCTAGGAGTATCATGTTCCCTCTCCACGAAGAATGAAAGAATTTCTTTGGTGGTTAGGAGAATACTAATACCATTGAGATTGTTCTTATTCCATATAGTAATTTTCCTTCTCAAAGAAAAAGAATGCTAATACCGTTGAAGGCTTATCACACACATACAAAGGGAGAGTTAATTGGACTAAATTTAAGTTCCTGCCACCCTAATTCCATGACAGCTTTCCATTTTTCATGTATTGCTATTCCGACAGTTCAGATTTGTTTTTGGAGTTTAAATTATATGGAACTTCGTTGAGCCTGATTGTTATCTACGGTTCTTTGTTCGTGTTTGTGCCATGCGTTCACATTTGTAGTTCCCTCTTTTTTAATGATTGTTAAGCATGTTCAGGTTACATTTGATTACCACTTTTTACTGGCACTTTGCTGGGGGGTGGAGAAAATGCAGGAGTTGCTGTTGACGTACTGAAAGCAAGTTTTGAATAATGGAATGAAACAATTTGCTGCTCTTGCCTGCAATTAATAAATTGGACGGTTTCTCACTTTGTGTGTTATCCTTGTGCTGAGTTCTATTTTCAACACTATTGTACGTCCCTGAAGGGGCTGCCTGCAATTAATAATTATGTACAAGTTTCTGCTCCACTTGCTTTCCATTGTATCTCTTGTCAGATCCTCTTTGGAACTTTTTAATATCTACAAACCAGTTTCTTGTTCTACATGTTCATTATATATCTTCATGTTTTAGTCAGTTCTCTATGAACCATAGTTGTGCTAATAGCTGTCATCAATTTTCTTGAACTCCCATTTATGTTCCCAAATGCAAGTGCTGATTTTTTTCTCTTGAAAATGGGGTCTGTTTGTGCTGAAATTCATAAAAGCAGTAGTTTACTGTAATCTTCTGCTCCCAGAAACTCTTTTAATTCAGCACAAACATTATAAACCTTTTGCGTCTAGAACTGTAGAACAATTTCCGTTGTTTATTACTCCCTATTTGATCAAAGTCTTAGTTATTTTTCTTGTGTTTTTATTTATAGATACTTTTTCTTGATGTTGCCGATAGTTGGTTTGAGTTCTCCTAGTTTGAGTTAAATGCTTATGTTTGTATGTATGACTATCTCAAACTTGTATCTGGTCCCAACTGCATGAATCTCCGTAAGACCTGCTGTGTGTCTAAAGCTCTCTGAGTAATCTCATTTGAGCGAAGACTATTATCAAGTTCCATATTTTTCTAAATTCTAATTTTTAATTAGAGAAATGAGTTGTTTTTTGGGGGAACTGAAACCTGTGTTGTTCTAGGTATGGGGAAAGCACAAGGAGAACCTAATACTGATGGAGCGTTATCATTTCTTTACCTCAAGTTGTCGACAATTTGGTTTAAAATGTAAATCACTTTCTGAAACGAAAAGTGATGAAAATGAAGCTGAGGGAGCGCTTGCCTCTGTTTTAAAAGTACTGCAACAGATCCACAGTTTGTTCTTCGACCCGGTATGTTTTCTGCTATTCCTCCCCCAAAATTAACTCATACTTTCTGTTTGAGTCGTCTCAAAATCTGTCCAGTTTATTTTAACGAACCATAACATAATTAAATAGTTCTTTTATTTTAAGGAAACCGAATTTTATGCTAGAAAACATTCATACTTCAAAACTAATTCTACAATTACGGACCCACTTCGTTTGAATGCAAAAAAACTTCAGTTCTTACCTAAGTGATCATGTAATGGGACATCTATATTGGCTCGAAGGGGGTAGCACTTACTAATTTTGTTACTTTTGATTGTAGCTGCCTTCATTGTTGAGTTTTTTTTTTTTCTTATTTTTTATTTCAGGAACGCAGGGACAATATTATGGAGCGAGATGTTAGGCAGGTAAAATTCTTGACAAACAGTTTAATTTATAGGCGACTTTTAGTTTAGTACTCCTTCCGTCCTAATAAAAGGAACTTCTACTCTTTTCTGCCCATTCCAAAAACCTAACCCCTCCTAAAATATTCTTCTCCACAATTCAAATTAAGATAAACCAAAAATCCAGTTGTCACATTATTAAATACTCTTCTGAATCAATTATCCCAACAACAAAAGAAAAGGAAGAAACTCTGCTAAATTATTTTCGACCAAGTTCAATGTTACAACAACAACAACAACCCAGTAGGATCCCACAAGTTGAGTCTGGGGAGGGTAGAGTGTACGCAGACCTTACTCCTACATAGAGAGGTTGTTTCCGGGAGACCCTCGGCTCAGAGACATTAGATCCGTAACAACAGAAACCTGAAAAATAGAATCAGCATAGTAAAAGACAATAAATAAATAGAAAGGCCAAAATGTGAAAACATAAAAAATGTGAAACACAACAAAAACCGCTAGCACTCCTAGACAAAACACTATCAGACTAGCCTGCACAACGAGGAGAAACGCTCTATTACTTCCTAACCTACAACCCTAATGCTTGACCTCCACACCTTCCTATCAAGGGTCTTGTCCTCGGAAATTTGAAGCCGCCCATGTCCTGCCTGATCACCTCTCCCAATACTTTTTAGGCCGCCCTCTACCTCATCTCGTATCTGCTAGAGCCAATCGCTCACACCAAGCATCAAGGCTCCTCCTCCGAACCATCTAAGTGTCGCTTCCCGTATCTTGTCATCCGAAGGAGCCACGTCCACCCTCTCCCGAATGTCCTCATTCCTAATCTTATCTTTCCTAGTGTGCCCGCACATCCACCTCAACATCCTCGGGATATGTGAAATCTTGACTGGCTAACGCTTAGCCCCATACAACATGGTTGGTCTAACCACTGCTCTATAGAACTTACCTTAAGTTTCGGTAGCACATTCTTGTCACACAACTACACAAGACTCCAGACGCTAACCTCCATTTTATCCACCCCACCTCGATACGGTGCGTTACATCCCTGCCAATCTCCCCATCTCCCTGGTCTTGTCACACAATACCAAGTTCAATGTTCTGCCAAAAATTTTACGCTTAGTAAGTGATTGCAAAGTTGATTAAGGAAACATGGATTTTAGAAGATTTGTGATAAAACAGATTCCGACTGATGTGAATTTATGCATTCGGCTACGAAATTTGAATTACTAAGTTTGTGAGGTGAGGAAAGTTTGTTTAGGGAACATAGTTTTTGTTCCAAACTCAAAAAGTCCTGTTCTAATAGCCTAAGCATGGATGTGATTTTGTTTGCCAAATGTCTGAGAAAATTACGTTGGAGCTCCCAACATGATTCTAATCGCCATAAAGTTTGTTTTCCTATGGGGTTTAATGGTGCTAGTCAAAGTAGATTGCATTTAATTGTGGCGGAGAAGGGAATGTATTTACATGTCAGATTCTCGGTATGCATTGGTTCAACATCGTGTGTACACCTCTTGAATAAATACTTATTGAGTGCTTTGTGTCCATTTTGTAGTTTATCACCATAGTTTCATTACTTTACTCGAAAGCTTCCTTTCTGCTGCCTAAGGTGGTTTGAGGCTTACTTGCTTAGTTGTTTCTACATATTGCCTACAAGTAATGGCTGTATTGCAGTCTGTGAAAGTAACACTAACCTAACATATTGCCGACTTATGTGCAATACCTATTTCCCATGAAAGGTTAATTAACAGTTGGTCCTGAGTGAACTTTGATATAATTGTCTTTTGCTGATTACCAATTACTTAATGTAGCTTATGATACCTGAAATATGGAAACCATAACAAGGAGTACTGAGATTATGGGGGACCTTCAAATCCTGAAAATACCCACCTCTGCCCTTCCCCCTCCCTGCCCAAAAGTTGTGGAGGTTGGGGGCGGTCCAGGGGAAAAAGAAGTGAAAGAATACCACGTTCTGCTGATCTCGGTTCTTTAAAGAAAGTTGAAGCTGTAAGATCATAGATCGTATATCTTAAAGTGTAACGATCGCTTCTGATTAATATCACTTGTAATGGGGTATTGGAGCGTTTTTGGCGCTCAAGCAAATAGGGGTTGGCTATATGAATCCTAATTGTACATGTCGCTCCATTTAAACCCGTCTCAGTCTTATCCTTAGAGAATTTATTTAGGGACCCTAGTATAGTCTAATAAGAATCTGTTAGCATTTTTACAGGTGCTGAAACAAGTTCGGAAGGAAATATTGAAGGGTTGTAAAATCGTCTTCACCCGGGTATTTCCTACTCAATTCCAAGCAGAAAATCACCACTTGTGGAAATTGGCTGAGCAATTAGGAGCCACATGCTCCACAGAAGTCGATCAATCGGTGACACATGTGGTCTCCATGGATGCTGGAACTGACAAATCGCGTTGCGCAGTGAAGGAGAAGAAATTTTTGGTCCATCCAAGATGGATTGAAGCTGCTAATTATTTATGGCGAAAGCCGCCTGAAGAAAACTTCCCAGTCAGTTCATAACAATTTGCTAACCTTAGTTTTGAATAGGGAATATATTGATTGTAAATTGTAGTAGAATTCTTTCTGGTTTATTTTTGGCACTTCCACTCAGTTTCTCTATTGAGTAAATTGTTGTTTTGGTATTTTGAATACTGATTTGCTTGTTATTATAGTGCTTCAAGTCATTTAACAATTCACTAAACTTAAAAGATCCAAAAAGATTATGACATTAAATACGATAAATATGAGGCGTTACAAAAATGGAAAAAGAAATTTTAGTTAGGTGAAGTTCTAACCTCACAAAATAAAATTAATAAAAAGTTGATTGACTAGAAAGGTGAACGGAAAGTGTTGGTTATTTTATTTCTTTCATTAATTGTTGAATTGCATATTTGTGATCACAAGTTCTAAAAAGTTAACTTTGTTATCAACACTATCCTAGCTTTAATTCTTGGAATTTATCTTACTACTAGTTTTAGATTACGCGCATTGCGCGTGTAACTCGTTTTAATAAGTATGATTTTTCATTGAAAAATCACAAAGTTTAAATTGAAAATTATGTTTGAGTTATTATAAAAAGAAGTTAAAGAAAAAGTTATAAATTTTTAAAATAATAATAATTATATCATATTTATCTAATTGCCCAATAAAGGAAGAAACTCTACCAACATATTTACTCTTATTTTAGGACTCCCATATTCCATATATGTTTACTTGTTTTAATCATATAAGTATAAAGTGACATTTAATAATTTTCAATTGGCTTTATATATGTAAGGTGTTTACGAAACTTGAGTAAAAGGTAACATATTTACATTAATGGTTAAATTTATGTGCTTATTTCAAGTAGCTTTGGATACACGCATCGCGCGAGAACCCCACTTTATAACTATACTATTTAAAAAACTATTAGTATAATTCATTAAAAGTTTGTTTTATTATAAAAGTAACATAGGAAAAAAATACAGGTTCTTAATAAAATCTTCTTGATACTATAAATATACATGACGAAGACTACCAAGGCTTTTCCACATAAGAACTGCCGTTTGATAATTCACGATTGATTGTTTGCATAATTTATCTTAAATCCTATCACCTAATACAATCTTTTCAAATTTGCTTCTATAATAATACATTCAACATAGCATCACAATTCGAGAAGAAAGAAGAATTACTGAATATAATAATGAGTTAAAACTAATGAATTATTAAAATCAAAGTATGAAGAGTTTCTATACAATAAAAGAGGTAAACTATTCTAAGATCTCGAAACAAATAGTACAAAATTAGTTCTTAAATTGCTGAAGAATGAAATTGAAATATTACCAAAGATATGAAACTTTTTTGCCCTAACCATCAGTGAGAAACCTGAAAGAAACACTGAAAATTATCTCAACTCAAAATGCGAAATTAATTCACGAGTTTAAATTGTTGAAAAAATATTCATGAATTAAATTGTTGAAAATAAAATAAAAAGATTACCCAAGATACGAAGATCTCTTCTGCCAACCATTAGCAAGAAACTTGAAGTTGGCATTTCTACTGAAATAAACTTTGTACTATTAGCGTAGAAAGATCTAAAAACTTCTAAAATCCAGATCCAACAACCAAAAATTAAGTGAGATAAAGAAAAGAAAAGCACAAGTGTCATGCAATACCAAGTTCATCAACTTGCTTTATTGAGAAGTGTTAAGACTTCAGCAATCATAAAAACATATCTCACCAACGATATGGGCAAACTAACAGGTTCAGAAAAGGGAATCCAAGATAAAAGTTTTTCAAGTTAGGCAATGAACCATGAACAACGATTTCACCACAAATCAAAAGACCAGACTCTTAAAACAATGATGATAATAAATACAACTAATGTTCAAGTGAAATACAACAACAACAACAATCCAGTAAAATCTCACAAGTGGGGTCTGGGGAGGATAGTGTGTACGCAGACCTTATCCCTACCCCGACGGGGTAGATATGCTATTTCCGAAAGACCCTCGGCTCAAGATAATAAAAATACAAAATGAGAGAATATTAGATTTACTACGGAGATCATAGGAAACATAAGAGCATAAAATGCAGAAAAGTGCAAAGCAAAAACGATGGCTAGTAAATGGATCGTGCGTCGAAAATAGAAAATAGTAATACACGACATTGTCCCTAGCTATCTTAGACAAAACCCTACCGTACTAGGCTCAAAGTTACAAAGTAACGCAAGACTCAATTACCACCTAGCCTACAACCGTAATACTCGACCTTCACAACTTCCTATCAAGTGTCATGTCCTAGAAAATCTGAAGCCTCGCCATATCCTGCCTGATCACCTCTCCCCAATACTTCTTAGGCCATTCTCTACCTCTTATCGTGCCTTCCACAGCTAGCCACTCACACCTTCTTACTGGAGCATCTAGGCTTCTCCTCCGTACATGCCCAAACAATCTGAGCCTCGCTTCCCGCATCTTATCATCAATGGGAGCCACGTACACCTCCTCTCGTATATCATCATTCCTAATCTTCTCCATCCTAGTGTGCTTGCACATCCACCTTAATATCCTCATTTCTGCTACTTTCATCTTGTGGATACGTGAGTTTTTGACAGGCCAACACTCAGCCCCATACATCATGGTCGGTCTAGCCACCGCTTTATAGAACTTACCTTTAAGTATCGTTGGCACTCTCTTGTTACACAAGACTCCAGATGCTAACCTCCACTTCATCCATCCTACCCCAATACGGTGTCACATCCTCGTCGATCTCCCCTCCCTCGTGGATAATCGAACCAAGGTACTTGAAGCTGCCTCTACTTGGGATAACTTGTGACTCAAGCCTCACATCCACGTCCACTTCCCATGTCTCAGCGCTGAACTTACACTCGAGGTATTCCCTCTTCGTTCTGCTTAGCTTGAAACACTTAGACTCAAGAGTCTGTCTCCAAACTTCCAATCTCTCGTTAACACCGGCTCGCGACTCATCAATCAGAACTATGTCATCGGCGAATAGCATACACCATGGAACCTCCCCTTGAATATGGTTTGTTATCGCATCCATCACCAAGGCGAATAAGAGCGGACTGCGCGCAGAGCCTTGGTGTAACCCCATTTCAATCGAAAAATGCTTAGAGTCGCCTCCTACTGTCCTAACCCGAGTCTTAGCCCCATCATACATGTCCTTAATTTCCATAATATAAGGAACCGACACACCTTTTGCCTTCAAGCATCTCTAGAGAACTTCTCTAGGAACCTTGTCATACGCTTTCTCTAGGCCAATAAACACCATGTGCAGATCTTTCTTTCTCTCTCTGTACAATTCCGCCAATCTCCTAACAAGGTGTATAGCTTATGTGGTGGAGCGACCCGG
Source organism: Nicotiana glauca (assembly GCA_026770625.1). Classification (NCBI taxonomy): domain Eukaryota; kingdom Viridiplantae; phylum Streptophyta; class Magnoliopsida; order Solanales; family Solanaceae; genus Nicotiana; species Nicotiana glauca. The sequence goes on along the minus strand of MU673663.1, from coordinate 135,467 downwards.
CATGAACTCGAACTGGTTGTCAGATACAGACAATATCATCCTCACCCTCGCTTCAACCACCTCTCCCATACTTTCATGGTATGACTTAGTAATTTGATACCCCTATAGTTATTACAACTCTGGATATCACTTTTGTTCTTATACAATGGAACCACCGAACTCCACCTACACTCATCTGGCATCCTCTTCGCCTTAAAAATAATATTAAACAACCCATTCAACCACTCCACACCTGCTCTCCCTACACACTTCCAAAATTCTACCGAAATCTCGTCTGCCCCGATCGCTCTGCCCCTACTCATCTCACGCATAGCTCCCATGACCTCCTCGACCTTGATATGCCTGCAATGCCCGAAGTCATGATGACTCTCAGAATGCTCCAATTCGCCTAACACAATATCACGATCCCCTTTTTCATTCAGAAGTTTATGAAAGTGAGTTTTCCATCTCCTCTTAATCTGGGCATCTTCCACCAGTACTCTACCATCTTCGTACTTAATGCATCTTACTTGATCCAAATCTCGAGCCTTCCTCTCTCTCAACTTGTCCAGTCAGAATAACTTCTTCTCCCTGCCTTTTCCCCCCAGTTCCTCATACATACGCCCGTAAGCCGCAGTCTTAGCCTGCGTAACCGACAGTTTAGCTTCCTTCCTAGCTACCTTATATCTCTCCATGCACGCTCACCTCTCCTCCTCACCTATGCTCCCCACTAACTTCAGGTCTGCTGCCTGAAGTTAATTGTTGAAATACAAGTACCAATATTAATTTTTGAATCCTAAACCATACGTTTTTCTGTAGAACCTACAACAATTTATCAAGGTCAAAGGATCCTAAACCAAAAAACAAAGAAAAGACACTACATAATTAATTGGTAGAAGAATCCCAAATATAAAGTGAATTCTAAAACCTAAATATAGAAACCCCGTGTCCAACAAAAAGGGGTTTTTGATACTTCGTAAAAAATATAATTACAATTTTATCCAACGTAGAATATAATTATGAGGGGTAAAAAAAACGAATAACATTTCAATAGGGCCTTCGTATTTTTAATATAGTATAGATTGTCATAATAAGCTATCGTCCATCGAGGCGGATCTACTACGAGAGTCCAATAACTTTTGTCAATATATATATATATATATATATTTATAGAAAAATATAGGATTAGTTACCTCATATAGTAAATGTTTATACCTTATTTATTTTAAATATATACCCTTTTAAAAAATTATATTCCATAGCTACCTTTTGATTTTTTATAGCCAAATATCTATTTAAGTCACCTCCTACCTTTAAGACATAAAATAAGCATTGTATTATTTTTTTCTCTCCCATCAAATTCTAATAACCACTAAACACCGGGGAAGATGAAAGAGAAGGGGAATATTTTTTGTCTAAAGTATTTTATGAGCAGCAACAGATCAAGCAAGGTGAAAAAATTAAATAAGAATTGACTGAGGAGTTTGAGTGTCTGGTTGCTAAAGTAGATCCACATGCCCTCAACAAGAATTGAACGAGGAGTTTGAATGTCTGGTTGTTAAATTAGATCCACATACCCCCAAGTCTGTGACTCCTGACCCCCTCGTGGCAAGAGGCTATTTTCAACTATGATTTCTATGTCTATATCGTGCGGCGCCTCTAATTTTTAGTTGTATGCTAGGGTTTTTTTATTCTTTTCATATGTTCTAATGAGTTACAGGGATATTCGGTAAAGAGAAAGAATGAGAGAAAGGCGAAAGAGTTGAGGGGTTTTGCTCGACGGCGGATTCAGTGAAAATTAGGGTTTGTTCTTGAACAGAGACGACGGAGTTTGGGGCTGAGCAACTTGATTTTCTGTTAATATATTTGAATGTATTTTCAATGTATCACATTGTATTTTAATGTATTTCTTTGTATTCATTGTCTTTTTTTTCATTGTAATTCAATGTATCTCGATGTATTACATGTATTTCATTGTATTCATTATCTTTTTTTCATTGTATTCCAATGTGTCTCGCTGTATTATATATGTATTTTATTGTATTCACTGTCTCGTTATATGCCATGAATGTATTCATATGTTTTTTTAATTAATATAATTTATATATTCAGATGTATTATATAAAATTTCTGAAGATTGCTATATTTTTGGGGTATTTTGAGGATGAGAATCTTTTTTATAACTGAAAATACAAAATTTGTGTGTTATAATTGAGTTTGTTGAGTTATATTAGGAGTGTGTTATGTTAATTGATTCACTTTCCGTTTAAAAATAGTGTAAACCCCTGTTTCACGCCGTGAATACAGTCGGGTATAATAATCTGTCCAGCTGTAATCCCATGTTTCGCGCCATGAATACAGTCGAATACACTCGAATACAACAACTGGTTAGCTGGACTTCCCTGATTCACGCCTATTTTTGCTACTGTATTCATGAATACAGTAGCTTAAACATCTAATACATCTTATAACAACAGAAAACGTATCTACAATCCATAATATAGCAAATGATATCTATAGATAACTAATTGCTACTAAAAGATAGTGCTTTATGAAAATTTTATGGTTAGAATACAATACTAAAGAAAATGCAGCTTTACTTGTTTAAAAATGAGATTTGGGGATATGAAAAAAGCAGGTGATTCTTTCACAAAAGATGATTTTAGAGGTTGGAATAAGGTATAGAAAGGCTTAACACACATGTAAGTGAAGTGAATAGTATTTTAAGATTAAGTTAAAATTATTAAATCAAGTGCAAAATAAATAGTCACAAATTTGAATTGTCACAGGCTGATGCAGGCTGTTCTAATAGTGGTCAAGGCCGGACCCAAATTGGGTCAGCCCGACCCATTATATACCATTAATTTCTTCTTCATTTTTGTAATGCTAATTGAACGTAAAAATTGTACGGACCACCCTATTTGGGCGCCCCTTTTTAACTTGTAGCCGCTTTGTCTTTCTCTTTGCACCCGTACCCATTTTTTAAAAAACTTCAGCTTTCCTTTCTCCTTCTCTTCTTCTTCTTCTTCTTCTTCTTCTGTTGTTGGTGCTGCTAAAGCCGCTTTTTAACCTTTAGCTCTCTTTCTCCTCCCCTTCTCCTCCTTCATTTTCTTTTTTCTTCTTCCTGATTCCATCGAATCCATATTCCAATTCTACCAGGAAAAAGATAAATGAAGGCTGACATGGTGGATACATGGATGGATTTTACTAGAATGATATCCAATTTGTTTTAATCGTCAACTGACTCGAAAAGAAACTTTAGTACTTGCCTATTTGACAATGAATTTTTGAGTATTTCCCCCATTTGGATCTTTTTAGATCACTTGTTGGAGTGTTTCGCTTTCTGAAGCTATGAATCGGAGAAGAGCAATACAAAAATTAACATTAGCAGCTAAAAATTAAACTCATCAAAGCCTCTGTGCAAAAAAACTTCAGCTTTAGAGCTGAAGTTTCCGGGTTACTAAACAAAAACTTCAGCTCTAGAGCTGAAGATTTTATTTTATAACTGAAAAACTTCAGCTCTAGAGCTGAAATTTTTATTTTATAACTTGAAAACATCAGCTCTAGAGCTGAAGTTTTCGGGTTACTAAATAAAAACTTCAGCTCTAAAGCTGGAGTTTTTATTTTATAACTCGAAAACTTCAGCTCTAGAGCTGAAGTTTTAATTTTATAACTTGAAAACTTCAACTCTAGAGCTAAAGTTTCCGGGTTACTAAACAAAAACTTCAGCTCTAAAGCTGAAGTTTTCCGGTTACTAAACAAAAATTTATAAAATAAAACTTCAGCTCTAGAGCTGAACTTCAGGCCCGACTACTAAAATGCTGAAGTTTTGTATAATTGCCTTTGCTACTTCAGCCCCGTGTGCTGAAGTTATGTGAAAAAGCGGGTACGCTTGCAATTTTTTTTGCAAAGGGGGCACAGGTTAAAATGTGGTACAAAAAACGGATATAGATGCAAATGCCCCTAATTGAACGACGTTCTGTTCATTTTTTCTTTCCTTAGTTTGTGGGTACAAGGGTTTTGGGTTTAAATAAAGAAATTTTACCTCTTATAGCAAATGTATACACCCTAATTATTATGAACTAAAATTATTTTAAAATATTATTTTCTATAATTACCTTTTATATTTTATAGCAAAATAAGTATTTGTGGTAGGGATAAGGGTTTTGATATTGCTTGCCGCTACTGCAATAGTAGAGAGAGCTTTTTCTTGATAAAGTATATTAAAAATGGCTTTTGAAGCGGAATTTTGATAAATTTTTGAATAATTGTTTAGTTTGTTATATAGAAGATAAAGTATTTGAAAGTGTATTTAAATCACTGATTGTTTTCAAAATATGACAAGTTGTTGAGTACAATTATTATGGTAATGTTTATATTCATATGTTGTCTTTAAGTGGTTCATTATTTTGTAAATATATGTTGAATATCGGTACCCATTCTGAACCTTAGTTTGATTATTATGCTATATTGACTTAAAGTTATTGTAGGAACTCATACACTTTAAATTCCGAATCACCCTCTGTCATTCATTTTATCTATCCATAAGCCAAAATGAAGTAGCTTGTTCTCTGCAATATGTACATTTTCTACATCATTGTTATTATTAATTTATTATACCAAAGCTACGACGATAAATATAATGCGAGTTAACTTGTTTATGGAGTAGAAAGCAGAAAGTCATAGTTTTTAAGATTTAATCTCAATATTCAACGTAATATTTTTAATATATATCTTTGTGTGAGAAGATTATATATCTAAAAGTTAAATAATTTTCTCGAATATAAAAGAATATGACACGTATACCTCCTAGTGATGTCTATATTCTGAGATTGATTGGTATAAAAAGAAAAGAAAATAAGCTTTTGTCTCATATTTGGATACCAAAATCTGTATAAAATACATACAATAATTAGTCACACCCACACTTGACAAGTAAACTTCTACTAGAACACGCTTTCATTTTTTGATTTTTTAAAAATTGATTGATATTAGAATCAATTAAATGTATATAAAATTGAACGTTTGATTTCAAAAAGATAAAGAAAATGTGCTTAAGACCTAATTATTGAAGAGGGATAAAACAAACAATGATAACATTATTGAAGATGAATAACATATAATTGCACAAACATGCATTATTACATTTACCTTATTATTATTGTCAACTAATTAAACAATATTAAAATAGACACCATATAATCATTCATCTCCGCAAATGACTTGTGTTTGATGCAACATAAGTCATTTCAATATTTATTTGAAATCATATCATCACCTGTCTTAACCTTTAATATCGTATTACTTGCTTTAAACAATACATAGAAATTATTATTACTTTTAAATTTTAAAAGTTTGGAAAAGACCTTTTCAATTCACCAATTGATTTACATGCATGCTCCGACACGTACACTTGCCCTCACATTCAGGCGCAGATTTAGGAGGCGGAAGGGTTTCGCCCGAACCTGTCATCACTTGTTTTAGATTAAATTATATGACTCCGAGACCATGAAAACCTCATTTAGAGTTACCTAGATTTGCGTGCACAGTCCGGACGCGTAGCTGGAAAGCTTAAATACGAAAATCTGGGGAAAATACTAAGTTTTGATTATAAAATGAGTAAATTTAACTTTGGTCAATATTTTGGGTAAACGGACCCGGACCTGTGATCCGACGGTCCCGGAGGGTCCACAGAAAAATATGGGACTTTGCCGTATGCACGGAATCGAATTCCGAGGTTCCAAGCCCGAGAAATGAATTTTGAAATAAATTATTTTCTAAAATTGTTTATAAGGTTTTGAAATGAAATTTGAATAGAACCTGATGGTATCGGGCCCGTATTTTGATTGTGGTGCCCAGTACAGGTCTTAAATGCGATTTAAGACATTTCTGTGAAATTTGGTGAAAAATGGAATCCGTTTGACGTGATTTGGACCTAAATTGGAAAATTTTATGTTTTGGAAAGTTTGAAAGAATTTATGAATTTTGAGGTTTAATTCGATATTTATGATGTTATTTTTGCGATTTGATCGCACGAATAAGTCCGTAGGATATTTTTGAGGTTGTGTGTATATTTGGTTTGGAGCCCCGAGGGCTCGGGTGAGTTTTGAATAGGCCACGATTGTATTTTTGAACTTAAAAGTTAGCTGGTATGAACTGACTTGCAGGCTTTGCAATTGGCTCGCAAATGCGAAGGCTGCCTCGCAAATGCAAAGTAGCCCAGTTCCTTCATCACAAATGCAATAATCCTCTTCGCAAATGCGAATGTTTCCGTGATGGCCAGGGATCGCAAATGCGATCAATATGTCGCAAATGCGACCATCGCAAATGCGACCAAGGTCTCGCTAATGTGAGGGTCCAGAATTTTTGAAGGTTTCGCAAATGCGAACAATGCTTCACAATTCCCATATCTACAAGGTTAGGGTTCGCAATTACGAACCCCTGTTCGCATTTCCCATAACTGAGACCTGTATTTTTTTTATACTTAGCCCATTTTGAACCATTTTAAACATCTTTTCAAAACACAAACTCTTTTGGGTGATTTTCCAAGAACAAGTCTTCTTCCAAATCGATTGTAAATTAGTTTTTACTCATTTCTTTCAATCATTAACATCTTTTAACATGATTTCAACCTAAAATCAAAGATTTTCATGGGGAAAGTTTGGTGTTTTGGTAGAACCTAGATTTTTCAAAAATTGGGGATTTGGATCTCAATTTGAGGTCTGATTTCAAAACAAATTATATATTTGAGTTCGTAGGGGAATGTGTAATCGGGTTTGGTTCGAACCTCGGGTTTTGACCACGTGGGCCAGGGGGCGATTTTTGACTTTTTAGGTAAACTTTGAAAAACTTATTTTCATGCATTGGGGTTGTTTCATTTAGAGTTTATTGATGTAACTTAGTAATTTATGATTAGATACGAGCGAATTGGCGGTGGAATCAAGGGGTAAAGCTATAGTTGAGACTTGAGTTGTGTTCAAGACATTGAGGAAAGTGTTGGGTCTAACCCTAGCTTGAGAAATTAGGGCTTGAGTCATATTTGCTATTTGCTTCTTGTTGAGTACGACGTATAGGCATGGTGACGAGTATCTATACGTTGGTGTCAAGCATGACCGTGAGTCTTAAGTTGATGGTTGTTATATTCTTAAATGACACTTCAGATGTTTTAATTGGTGACTCTTGATATTGAGTAAAGATTATATTTATTCTCGTGGACTTTATTTGTGCTTGAGTATTGATATTAATTAGAATGAGTAGGAGTTGAGCTAGGATTGGTTATAGCTGGTTCTCCCTTGCCGGGATGGTCGGTTTGATATTGTTGTTCCCTTACCGGAAAACTTCTATGTTGCTTTTGTTCCGTTGCCGGAATTTTATTATGATATTGTGTTGGATTGAAATGGGAGCGGATTGTACGCCTACCACGAGTTATTGATAAAATGGGAGCGGGTGGTACGCCTACCACGAGTTATTGATGAAATGGGAGCGGGTGGTACTCCTACCATGAGATTTGATGAAATGGGAGTGGGCGGTACGCCTACCACAAGTCATTGATGAAATGGGAGCGGGTGATATGCCTACCACAAGTTATTGATGAAATGCGAGCGAGTGGTATGCCTACCACAAGTTATCGATGAAATGGGAGCGGGTGGTACGCCTACCACGAGATTTGATGAAATGGGAGCAGGTGATACGCCTACCACGGAAATATGAGAAATGGGATCGGGTTGCAGTCCTGCAACGAGATGTGTACTGACAGTGAACTCTGCTTTTATTTCCCTTATCCGTGTTAGAGTTAAACTGTTGATTTTCCTTATCGTTTCTCTTGAAGTTCTGTATTATCTGCTATCCCTGAAGCATGTTCCCCTCCCATTTAAAATGTTTATTCTTGTTTATTTTCCGTTGTATATGTATATAACTGCACAGGTTTATCTGGAGTCTGGTCCTAGCCTCGTCACTACCACGCCGAGGTTAGGCCAGACACTTACCAGCACATGGGTTCGGTTGTACTGATACTACGCTCTGTACTGTGTAGATCGGGAGTTATTCTTCAGTTCACCGAGACTCTGTGGTAGCCCTGCTGGCGTCGCAGGCCCGACGTCTCCTCTATCCTTTACCTTCCTATTTTATCTCTTTGTTTCTGAGATAGTGTGTCTTTACTTTCAGACTTTGTATTTAGCATTCTTAGATCGTCTGTGACACGGTGACACCAGGTTTTGGGTGTTAAGGCTTAAATTATTGTAATAGACTGGTATTTCAGTTATTTTATCGTTGTCTTCCGCTTAATTATTAAATTTCTACTGTTATTATGATTACTGCTTTATATTTGATAAAAAGAAGTATTTGTTTAACAAAGTAAGTAGTTAAGGAGTGGATTTCCTAGCTCTCATTAGTAGGCGCCATCACGACTCCGAGGGTGGAAAATCTGGGTCGTGACAAGTTGGTATCAGAGCTCTAGTTTACATGGGTCTCACAGTTCACAGAAAATCTTAATAGAGTCTGAGGGATCAGTACGGAAACGTCTGTATTTATCCCCAGAAGCTACAGAGTTAGGAAAAACTTCACATTTGTTCTTTCTTATCGTGCGGTTCTATTTCTCAATGCTAATTGAATTTCTACTCCGAGAACATGCGCTTTATTATCTACCGATCAGCAGTCCGGTCCCCCGGCAGCTCCCACGAGGGGTAGAGGGCGAGGCCAAGGCAGAGGTAGAGCTCAACCCAGGGCAGCAACACCCGTAGAGAAGCTTCATGTTGATTTTGATGACGAGATTCCAGCCACATCAGTTCTGGTAGGCCCAGCTCAGGTCCTAGAGGGGTTTATTGCTACCCCAGTCCTTCAGGATGCTAGCCTTATGGAGAGTGTCACCAGGGCAGGTTTACTTCATGTAGCACCAGCCGTCTTTCAGGTTGGAGGAGGAGCCTAGACTCCTGCTACTCGCACTCCGGAGCAGGTAGCTCCTCAGATTTAGACTCCTGCGGCTCAGCCAGTTGGAGCAGTACAGCCGGGTGTGGTAGCCCAGACCGGCGATTAAGGGTGTGTATTCAAATTAGTTTATCGATAAATCAAATCGATTATTTATTATCGAAATCAAAATCGAAAAAATCGAAACCATATTAAAATGATAACGATAAGCATATGTACAAATCGATAATCGATAAGTAATTATCGATAAGGGTCAAAATCGAATCGATAAATTGAATGCACACCCATAAACTGTAGATTCTTGTAAAATAAGTAATTACCTATTTGTGTAGATTAATATAACATATAAAATGTATATATATTCCACTACTATTTTGAAAGTGGCTATACAATATCATTTTCCCTAATGTATACCCTTTTCTTTACCTAAGTCCCTTACCCTATTATTTCCTCTATCACATTTAAGGAATAATCATATTTAAAGATCAAGGGAATGAAGTTCAAATTAATGAAAAATAGAATTAGCCGTGATGATATATTTTGTTTAGTTTTTTTATACCGTTGGAGTGTTGGTGGCATACATTTGATCCCTTACTTTAGTTTTGTTGCATGTTCTTGTTAACATAATTTTTATGTTATAAATGGTGTTCGTCTTATTTTAGCTTCTTTTTGTCCATATTAGTTAGGCGCGTTTATAGCAATATACTTTTCGTGGAATCCCATAAATTTTCTTATTGGTGTAATCGATAACCGAATCGATAAACCCCCAAAATAGATAAATCGAAATCGAAAAAATTGAAACCTTATTAATAACGATAAACATATGTAAAAATCGATAATCGATAAGTAATTATTGATAAGGGTCAAAATTGAATCGATAAATCGAATACACACCCCTACCGACGATGGCGCAGCCATGTCTATCGATGCTTTGTGGAGACTAGACAGGTTCACCAAGCTCTTCACTACTACCTTTAGTGGTGCCGAGGATCCCTAGGACTATCTATACAGCTGCCACAATGTTCTTCGGAACATAGGGATTGTTGAGACCAATAGGGTTGACTTTGCTACATTTCGCTTGTCTGGATCTGGCAAGACTTGGTGGAGGGTTTACTGCTTAGCTAGACCAGCTGGGTCGCCAGCCTTGACCTAAGAGCAGTTTTCAGTGTTGTTTCTGGAGAAGTTTCTCCCCATTACCTAGCGAGAGGCCTATCGGAGGCAGTTCGAGCATCTTCATCAGGGATCCATGACTGTCACCCAGTACGAGACCAGATTCATAGATTTGGCTCACCATGCCCCTGTTATACTCCCCACTGAGAGGGACAGAGTGAGATGGTTTATTGATGGACTTATTCAGTCGATCCATCTCCAGATGGCTAGAGAGACTAGGAGCGAGATATCCTTCCAGGAGGCGGCCAATGTGGCCTGGAGGATTGAGATAGTATTATCACAGGTAGGTGGTCATAGGGCAGACAAGAGACCCCGTCATTCAGGTAAATTCAGTGGTACCTCGTCTGGAGATAGAGATTCATATGGTAGAGGCTATCCTCCTAGTCCCTTTCAGTCAGCTCTTTATGTTTCTCACGGTGCTTCAGGCAGCCGTGGTCCCCAGATGCAGTACTCCAATCAGCAGCTCTACAGTGCACCACCTGCCCTTATCAGTGCACCACCGCTTAAGATTTTCCAGGGTCGTCAGCCCCAGCTGCCGAGAGCTTGTTTTACTTGTGGCGACACGAGGCACATTGCTAGATATTGCCCTCGCGCACTAGGTGGACCTCAACATCAGAGTTCTCGTGCCATGGTACAGGCACCAGGTATTCCAAAGCCCGCCCAGTCAGCTAGAGGTAGGGGTAGAGGTGCTAGAGGTGGAGGTAGAGGTCCTAGAGATGGAGCTCAGACCACTAGAGGTGGAGGTCAGCCGGCAACAGACCGGCCTAGAGATGTGGTTCAGGGTGGAGGGGCCCAGCCATGCTGTTATGCTTTTCAGGCCAGGCTCGAGGCTGAGGCTTCAGATGCAGTTATTACAGGTACGGTTATGGTTTGTGATAGAGATGCTTCAGTGTTATTTGATCCGGGGTCTACGTATTCATGTGTATCATCTTATTTTGCACCGTGCCTGGTCATGCCTAGAGATTCATTGAGTGTTCTTGTTTATGTGTCTACACCGGTGGGTGACTCTATTGTGGTCGATCGAGTCCATCATTCTTGTATTGTAGTGATTGGGGGTCTTGAGACTCGTGTAGACTTGTTTCTTTTAGACATGGTTGACTTCGATATTATATTGGTGATGGACTGGTTATCACCTTACCACGCTATCTTGGACTGTCATACAAAGACTGTGACCTTAGCTTTACCGGGTATGCCTCGTTTAGAGTGGAGAGGTACTCCAGGTCATTCTACCTACAGTGTTATCTTGTATGTGAAGGCTTGACGTATGGTCGAGAAAGGGTGTTTGGCCTATTTGACTTATGTTCGTGATTCTAGTGCTGAGGTCCCTTCTATTAATTATGTACCCATTGTTCGGGAGTTTCCTGAGGTTTTCCCTTAAGACCTTCCAGGTATGTCACCCGAAAGGGATATTAACTTTTGCATTGATTTTGCTCCGGGCACTCAGCCCATTTCTATCCCGCCATATCATATGGCCCCCAGGAGTTGAAAGAGTTAAAGGAACAGTTGTAGGATTTGCTTGATAAGGGTTTCATTAAACCCAGTGTTTCGCCATGGGGTGCGCCGGTGTTACTTCTCAAGAAGAAGGATGGGTCAATAAGAATGTGTATTGATTACCTGCAATTGAATAAGGTAACAATCAAGAATAAGTATCCAATGCCGTGGATTGATGATTTGTTCGATCAGCTTCAGGGTGCTAAGGTATTTTCCAGGATTGACTTGAGATCTGGCTACCATCAGTTGAGGATTAGGGCATCCGATGTCCCTAAGACAGCTTTCCGCACTCGGTACGGGCATTATGAGTTTTTGGTTATGTCATTCGGGTTGACAAATGCCCCAACAACCTTTATAGATTTGATGAACTGAGTGTTCAGGCCTTATTTGGACTCGTTCGTGATAGTCTTCATTGATAATATATTGATGTATTCCCGCAGCAAGGAGGAGCACGAGTAGCACCTTAGAGTGGTTCTTCAGACTCTGAGGGGTAGTCAGTTATATGCAAAATTCTCCAAGTGTGAGTTCTGGTTGGGTTCAGTTTTATTCCTGGGTCATGTTGTATCAGCATAGGGTATTTAGGTTGATCCGAAGAAGATTGAGGCAGTTAAGAGCTGGCCTAGACCAATATTAGCTATAGAGATTCGGAGTTTCTTAGGATTGGCAGGCTACTATCGTCGGTTCGTGGAGGGATTTTCATCTATTGCAGCCCCGATGACCAGATTGACCCAGAAGGGTGCCCAGTTCAGGTGGTCGGATGAGTGTGAGGTGAACTTTCAGAAGCTCAAGACAGTTATGACTACGACACTGGTGTTGGTTTTGCCCACAGGTTCAGGGCCTTATACAGTTTATTGTGATGCTTCCCGTGTTGGGCTTGGAGCAGTGTTGATGCAAGATGGCAAAGTCATTGCCTATGCTTCGAGGCAGTTGAAGATTCATGAGAAGAACTATCTGGTTCATGATTTGGAGTTGACAGCCATAGTTCACGCATTGAAGATTTGGAGGCATTATCTATATGGCGTGGCTTGTGAGGTGTTCACGGATCACAAGAGTCTTCAGTATTTTTTCAAGCAAAAGGAATTGAATTTGAGGCAGAGAAGGTGGTTGGAGTTGTTGAAGGATTATGATATCATCCGAGAAAGGCCAATATGGTGGCCGATGCTTTGAGTAGGAAGTCAGTCAGTATGGGCAGTCTTGCTTATATTCCGGTCGGTGAGAGGCTGCTTGCTTTGGATGTTCAGGCTTTAGCCAATCAGTTCGTGAGACTGGGTGTTTCTAAGCCCAATTGTGTATTAGCTTGCACGGTCGCTCGTTCTTTATTATTGAAACGTATCCGTGATCGGCAGTATGATGATCCCCATTTGTGTGTCCTTAGAGATACGTTGGAGCACAGAGGTGCCATGAAGGTTACCTTAGATGATGATTGAGTTTTGAGATTGCAGGGTCGAGTAAGTGTGCCAAATGTGGATGGGCTCCGAGAGTTGATTTTGGAGGAGGCCCATAGCTCCCGGTACTCTATTCATCCGGGCGCCGCGAAGATGTATCAGGATTTGCGGCAGCATTATTGGTGGCGTAGAATGAAGAAGGATATCGTAGCATATATTGCTCGTTGTTTAAAATTTCAGCAGATTAAGTACGAGCATCAGAGGCCTGGTGGTTTATTTCAGAGGATTGAGCTTCCCAAGTGGAAGTGGGAGCGGATCACTATGGACTTTGTTACTGGACTTCCGCTGACTCGGAAGAAGTTTGACGCAGTATGGGTCATTGTTGATAGGTTGACCAAGTTAGCACATTTCATTCCTGCGGCAGTCTCCTAATCTTCTGAGAGGTAAATTGAGATCTATATTGGGGGATTGTTCGCCTTCATGGTATGCCCGTATCTATCATTTCTGATCGGGTTACGCAGTTTACCTCGCGCTTCTGGAGAGCAGTTAAGTGAGAGTTGGGCACACGAGTTGAGTTGAGCACAGTATTTCATCCCCAGAAGGATGGTCAGTCCGAGCGGACTATTCAGATTTTGGAGGATATTCTCCGAGCTTGTGTTATTGACTTTGGAGGTTCGAGGGATCAATTTTTGCCTTTAGCAGAGTTTGCCTACAACAACAACTACCAGTCAAGCATCATGAGGCTTTATATGGTAGGCGGTGTCAGTCTCCGGTTGGATGGTTTGAGCTGGGAGAGGCTCAGTTGTTGGGTACTGATCTGGTTCAGGAGTCCTTGGACAAGGTCAGGATCATTCAAGATAGGCTTCGTTCAGCTCAGTCCAGGCAAAAGAGTTATGCAGATTGCAAGGTTCGAGATGTGGATTTCATGGTCCGTGAACGAGTATTTCTCCGAGTGTCGCCTAGGAAGGGCGTGATGAGATTTGGGAAGAAGGGCAAACTTAGCCCAGGTTCATTGGTCCATTTGAGATTCTTGATAGATGGGAGAGATGGCTTATAGGCTTGCATTGCCACAGAGCTTATCAGCCGTGCATCCAGTGTTTCATGTGTCCATGTTTCGGAGGTATCACAGTGATCCATCCCACGTGTTAGATTTCAGCACTATCTAGTTGGACAAAGATTTGTCTTATGAGGAGGAGCCGGTCGAAATTCTAGACCGGCAGATTCGTCAGTTAAGGTCGAAGAGTTTTCCTTCTGTTCATGTTCAGTGGAGAGTTCAACCTCCTTAGGCATTAACCTGGGAGTCCGAGTCTAATATGCAGAGCCGTTATCCCAATCTTTTTTCCGACTTAGGTACTTCCTTCTTTTGTCCGCTCGAGGACGAACAATTATTTTAGAGGTGGAGAATGTGATTACCCAAATGGTCCTCACTGATTTTAAATTAAATTCTATAACTTCGAGGCCTTGAAAACATCATTTAGAGTCACCTCAATTTACGTGCGCAGTCCGAGCACGGAGTCGGAAAGCTTAAATATGAAAATCTGTGAAAAATGCTAAGTTTTGATTATAAAATGAGTAAATTTGATTTCAGTCAATATTTTGGGTAAAACGGACCCGGACCTGTGATCCGATGGTCCCTGAGGGTCCGTAGAAAGATATGGAACTTGGGCGTATGCCCGAAATTGAATTCCAAAGTTCCAAGCCCGAGAAATGAATTTTTGAAATAAATTATTTTCAGAAATTATTTTAAGGTTTTGAAATGAAATTTGAATAGAACCTGATGGTCTCGGGCCCGTATTTTGGTTCTGTTGCCCGGTATAGGTCTTACATGTGATTTAAGATATTTCTATGAAATTTGGTGAAAAATGAAATCCGTTTGACGTGATTCGTACCTAAATTGGAAAATTTTATGTTTTGGAAAGTTTGAAAGAATTTATGGATTTTGAGGTTTAATTCAATGTTTATGATGTTATTTTGGCGATTTGATCGCACGAATAAGTTCATAGGATATTTTTTAGATTGTATGTATATTTGGTTTGGAGCTCCGAGGGCTCGGGTGAGTTTTGGATAGGCCACGGTTGCATTTTTAAACTTAAAAGTTAGCTGGTATAAATTGACCTGCAGGCTTCGCACTCGCAAATGCGAAGGCTGCCTCGCAATTGCGAAACAACCCAGACCTGTTCCTTCTTCGCAAATACGATAATTCTATTCGCAAATGCGAATGTTTTCGTGATGGCTAGGGATCGCAAATGCGATCAATATGTCGCAAATGCGACCAAGGTCTTGCAAATGCGAGGGTCCAGAATTTTTGAAGGGTTCACAAATGCGAACAAAGCTTAGCAATTCCCATATCTGCAAGGTCGGGTTTGCAATTGCGAACCCCTGTTCGCATTTCCCATAACTGAGACCTTCATTTTTTTTATACTTAGCCGATTTTGAACCATTTTAAACATCTTTTCAAAACACAAACTCCTTTGGGCGATTTTCCAAGAACAAGTCTTCTTCCAAATCGATTGTAAGTTAGTTTTTACTCATTTCTTTCAATCATTAACATCTTTTAACATGATTTCAACATAAAATTAAAGATTTTCATGGGAAAAACTGGGTGTTTTGGCTAGAACCTAGATTTTTTAAAAATTGAGGATTTGGACCTCAATTTGAGGTCCAATTTTAAAATAAATTATATATTTGAGTTCGTGCGGGAATGAGTAATCGGGTTTTGGTTCGAACCTCAGGTTTTGACCACATGGGCCCAGGGGCAATTTTTGACTTTTTAGGTAAAACTTTGGAAAACTTATTTTCATGCATTGGTGTTATTTCATTTAGCGTTTATTGATTAATAATAATGTGAGCAGCGGTGGAGACAGAATTTCCATGAAGAGGTTCAAAAAAGAAAATTATAGCTAGTGGGAATTAAACTTATGATCTTATGAAGGTTTTGAACCTCCTTGACCATTAAACTACATTTTTGGGTTGTGTTAAAGAAGGTTCAAAACTTAATATATAGAGGTAAAAATCAAATTTTACCTTATATATACGGTATAATTTTTAGGCGAAGAGGGTTCTGTCACGACCCGGATTTTTTACCCTCGGAGTCGTGATATCGCATACTAATGAGAGCTAGAAAAGCCAATCCTTAACTACTTACTTCGTTATCCAAATACTTCTTTTTAGCAAATATAAATTAGTAATCATAATAACAGCGGAAATTTAATAATTAAGCGGAAGACAATAATAAAATAACTGAAATACCGGTCTATTACATCAATTTATGCCTTAACCACCCAAAACCTGGTGTCACCGTGTCACAGACGATCTAAGAATGCTAAATACAAAGTCTGAAAGTAAAGACACACTATCACAGAAACAAAGAGATAAAATAGGAAGGTAAAGGATAGAGGAGACGTCGGGCCTGCGACGCCAGCAGGGCTACTACAGAGTCTCGGTGAACTGAAGGATAACTCTCGATCTACACAGTGCAGAGCGTAGTATCGTACAACTGAACCCATGTGCTGGTAAGTGTCTGGCCTAACCTCGGCGTGGTAGTGACGAGGCTAGGACCAGACTCCAGATAAACCTGTGCAGTTATATACATATACAACGGAAAATAAACAAGAATAAACATTTTAAATGGGAGGGGAACATGCTTCATGGATAGCAGATAATACAGAACTTCAAGAGAAACGATAAGGAATATCAACAGTTTAACTCTAACACGGATAAGGAAAATAGAAGCAGAGTTCACTGTCAGTACACATCTCGTTGCAGGCGTGCAACCCGATCCCATTTCTCATATTTTCGTGGTAGGCGCACCACCTGCTCCCATTTCATCAAATCTCGTGGTAGGCATACCACCCGCTCCCATTTCATCGATAACTTGTGGTAGGCATACCACCCGCTCCCATTTCATCAATAACTTGTGGTAGGCGTACCACCCACTCCCATTTCATCAATGACTTGTGGTAGGCGTACCACCCACTCCCATTTCATCAAATCTCGTGGTAGGCATACCACCCGCTCCCATTTCATCAAATCTCGTGGGAGGCGTACCACCCTCTCCCATTTCATCAATAACCCGTGATAGGCGTACCACCCACTCCCATTTTATCAATAACTCATGGTAGGCGTACCACCCGCTCCCATTTCAATCCAACACAATATCACATTAAAATCCCGGCAAGGGAACAAAAGCAACATAGAAGTTTTCCAGCAAGGGAACAACAATATTAAACCGACCATCCCGGCAAGGGAGAACCAGCTATAACCAATCCTAGCTCAACTCCTACTCAGTCTAATTAATATCAATACTCAAGCATAAATAAAGTCCACAAGAATAAATTAAATCTTTATTCAATATCAAGAGTCACCAATTAAAACATCTGAAGTGTCATTTAAGAACACAACAACCATCAACTTAAGACTCACGATCATGCTTCGTACCAACATATAGATACTCGTTACCATGCCTATACGTCGTACTCACCAAGAAGCAAATAGCAAATATGACTCAACTCCTAATCCCTCAAGCTAGGGTTAGACCCGACACTTACCTCGATGCCTTGAACACAACTCAAATCTTAATTATAGCTTTACCCCTTGATTTCACTACCAGTTCGCTCGTATCTAATCACAAATTACTAAATTTTAAATTCAGATTTAGTTGAATTTCAATATAGGTGCCAGACACTGAATTTAAAAAAAAAATTTGAACAATTCCACAAAGTTGACACTTGAAGCATGAATAAGAGAGGTGGTCCAATTATTGCCAACAATCAAAGAATACTTGGCAAAGGACAAAGTAATATATTTCGAATAAAATTCGACACCTACATACGAAGGGAGACAAGAAGAGTCTTTCATAATTCTCTCTTTTATCACAAACAAAATGAAAGGTTATTCTCTGGACTTGTCTTTTATTCCGGAAATATTGGTTCGACCTCGGAATAATTTTTTATTCACTACTCATCCTCGGAATCTAGCTAGTTCATAAACTATTCGATTTTTTCATGGCACGTGTTGCTTTTATATTGTTGTTGGCTACGTTTGCATGCAAGTCCAAAAATCCTAATTCACTAGCAACTTCCTAATCCTCAGTGTAAGGACCATATAGGGAAAAACTCTGGAAGCCAATAGCCAATACGCAAACAGTCGTGTCAACATTTTATTCATAAGCCTTTCTCGACAGTAACGGAGCTAGAAATTCAAGAAAATTCAAAAAAATTCAAAAAAATTCAAAAAAATTACTAGAGCATCACACTTACTATTTGAACTTGTAAACTAAAACAATTTTTAAATTTTTATTTGTGTAACAGTCCAACTAGCTAATGATATTGTGCTCTGGGCCTAACCCCTCACTTATTTAAAATGTGTCACTAGGATTTAAGGCTTATTAATTCATATATTTAGTATCCCTCTTATGTTTTGCCGTTACAGAATTCTGTCTAAAGTCCGACCGACGTGGGACTCTTTCTAAAATATGGAGTGTTACAATTTACCCCTGCACTAGAATATTATTTTATGCCAAGAAAATTCAACAATTTATATATAATTAATGTTTTTGTTTTTGTCGTATTTTCGCAGTATATATACTGCCGTGAAGGGGATTCAATTAAATGCCGAACTTCCATTTAGTTCAGCCATGTGTCACTTATAAACAAGATTGTACATACGCAGAATTCTTTTAGCATATGAACCTCTCATGTTTAAGTGGTTATAAGCAGTCGAAATTGGAATTGTTGGTGGAGGTTTCAAATTTAGCCAAGGAAAAATATGGACAAGAGTCATTTAATTTAATTCTATCGAAGTTTCAAGTTTATTGTCTTTGTGTTATTCATTTAGTCTTATGAAAAAGTATAATTGTCACGAGCATTTGTTAATGACAAGTGATTAAGGGGTAGACTTGGAACAAGGAATTGGGAACTGATTAGAATCTTAATTAATATATATTAAAGAGAATTTTTACCTCATATAGCAAAGGTTAATACCTTATTTATTTTAAATAAATATTATTTAAAAAAATTATATTTTATAGATACCTTTTAAGGTTTATAGCAAAATATTTAATTTTAATTACCTTCTAGCCCTAAGCCACTAAATACGCTAATCAGTTACACTATTTTCTTTCTCTCTCTACTTTGATACATCCCATTCTCGTTCCCCATCCTATTAAAATTTCCGATATCCTCCTCTTTCCACCGGATTTGTGCAAAGCCCACTTCAGAAATTGCACAGGCTCCGGCATCCGATGATTGCAATGACATATTCCTACAGTACGTTTTTACTTGTGACGACCCAAAGGGTCACCACCGATTTTTTCTTTCTTTTTGCAGTTCTGAGGCCTTGAAAATCTTATTTTTACTTGCCTCGATTTGCGTGCGCAGTCCCGGTGCGTAGCCGGAAAGATTATATGTTAAATTATGTAAAAATTTTCAAAATGTGGCTTTAAAATAATTAAAGTTGACTTCGGTCAATATTTTTGATAAACGGACCCAGACCCGTGATTTGACGGTCCCGGAGGGTCCGGAGAAAAATATGAGACTTGGGCGTGTGCCCGGAATCGAATTTCGAGGTCCCATGCTCGAGAAATGAATTTTTGAGTGAAATTGTTTTCTGAAAATATTTAAGGAAAATAAAAATAAAAATAAAATTTAATAAAAAAGTAATGGTATCGGACACGTATTTTAGTTCCGACGCCCGGTACAGGTCTTATATGTTGTTTAAGCGCTTCCTGTAAAGTATGGTTGAAAAAGGACGTCGTTTGATGTGTTTCGACCTTAAAATGGAAAAGTTGGAAGTTTATGAAATTTGAAAGATTTCTTGGATTTTAAAGCTCAATTCAGTGATTTTGATGTTGTTATGGCGATTTGATCGCTTGGTTAAGTTCGTATGAGCTTGTTAAGTTAGTGTGTGTGTTTGGTTAGGAGCCCCGAGGGCTCGGGAGTGATTCAGAGGTGGTTTGGAGTGTTTTGAACTTAGTAAAAATTGCAAAAAAAGCCCAGTTCTGATATCTGGTACGTTGTTCTATGCGATCGCATAGCTCCTCCCCCGATCGCATAGTGTAAATTCCTAGAGCCTAATTTTGTTCTATGCGATCGCAACAGCTCTTGTGCGATCACAATTGCCAGCCTTCCCATCCCTATGCGATCGCATTGTCCCCTTCGCGATCGTACAGAACATTTTTCTTGCCCAGTCATATTTCCTCTATGCGTTCGCAACACGCCTTCCGCGATCGCAATGCTTTACTCCCATTTACCCTATGCGATCGCAATGCCTTCTTCGCAATCGCATAGGGCATTTTTGGCTAGTAATTTTAAATACCCAAAACAGAGTCAGTGACGGGATTTTTCAAAAATACTCACGAGCTCTCTTCTCTCCCAAGCTTTAGGAAGCCATTGAAGCCCCCATTCTTCAAGACCACTTGGGTAAGTAATTTCCTACTTATTTCCTTCATTATCCTTCATTAATTAGTAAGTTTCCAAGCTTAAATCACATAGATTAGGGTGAAAATTGGGGGAAAAGGGTAGATTTAGGGTTTTTCGATTTTCTTCGATTTAGACCTCGTTTTAGGGGTCGAATTTGAAAACAAATTGTATATCCAGGCTTGTGGAGGAATGAGTAACATGGGATTGGTTCGAACCTCGTGTTTTGACCAAGCAGGCCCGGGATCGATTTTTGAAATTTTGGGAAGAAAGATTAGAAATTCATATTTAGGCATTGGGTTTAATTTGTTTAGCTATTATTAATATTGTAAAGTCATTATTTCATAGATTTGACTGAGTTGGAGCCGAGTTTGAGGGGTAAAACTATACTAGAGGCTTGAGTCGACTTTGGAGCATTTGATGTAAGTGTTTGATCTTATTATAGCTTGAGGGAATAGGATTAGAGTACTATTTGTTAATTTCTAAATGTTGAGTACGGTGTATAGGCATGGTGACAAGTATCTATACACCGACGTCTAGCATGACCGCGAGTCCCTATTTGTGCTTATTTGAGATTCTGTAGCGACTCATCCTTGTTTAATTGATGGTTTAGATACAATGTGAATAGTATGAAGAGAAAATATGATTTGTAAATTCCTTGGAGCGTTGGATCGAATTATGACATGGTTAAGAAGTAAGAAATGAACAAAAGAGAAAGACGTGTAATTATTTCCTTGTCGAGAAGTCTAAGTTATTATTGTTGCTCCCTTGCCGGGAATTTACTATTTTTTTGTGTTCTCCCTTGCCGGGATAGTGGTATTGATACTTGTTCTCTTGCCGGGAAACCTTTATACATGTTATGAATTGGGATCGTGTGGCACGCCGATCACTTATATAAAATGAATTGGGATCGTGTGGCACGCCGACCACTTATATAATATGAATTGGGATCGTGTGGCACGCCGACCACTTATATATTATGAATTGGGATCGTGTGGCACGCCGACCACGTATTCTGTGTTAGAAGAGATCAATTGTAATTTTTCTTATTTATTCCTACCGTTCTATTTTATCTGTTACCCCCAAAAGCATGTTGCCCTCCCAATCTTAATCATTTCTTTCCACTGTTATTTTTTTAGTACTTGTACATATATATCTGCACAGGTTCATTGGTAGTCTTGTCTAGCCTTGTCACTACTTCGTCGGGGTTAGGCCTGACACTTACCAACACATAGGGTCGGTTGTGCTGATTCTACACTCTGTGCATCTTTTTTCACATATCACAGTACCGGAGCAGGAGCTTTTGGATAGCAGTAGGAGCATTGGGAGCTGACTTCAGCCCAGAGATTCCCGAGGTAGCCTTGATGGCGTCCGCATGGCCCGGAGTCTCCCTTATCTCTTTTTTTCGTTTGATTACCTTTGCTATCGGATCAGGCAGTACTGTATTTTTGTTCAGACTTTGTATTTAGCATTCTGTAGAAGTTCGTGAGTTAGTGACACCAGATCTGGGTAGAGGTGTATTTAAACTTCCGCACTTGGTTTCAGTTATTTATGTTTTGAGACTTCCGTTCTTATAGTATTTGCCTCACTTTTCTTTATATTGTTAATGTTGTTAAGTGAAGTATTAAATTAATTGGCTTGCCTAGCTCTTATTAGTAGGCGCCATCACGACTCCCGATGGTGGAAAATCCGGGTCGTGACAAGTTGGTATCAGAGCACTAGGTTACATAGGTCTCGCTACTCACGGACAAACTTGGTAGAGTCTGAGGGATCAGTACGGAGACGTCTGTATTTATCCCCTAGAGGCTACCGAGTTAGGAAAAATCTCTCTTTTGTTCTTTCTTTTCGTGAGATTCTGTCTCTCAAATACTGATTGTCTTTCTACTCTGTTCTTTCGCAGATGGCGAGAACACGTGCTTCCTTTTCTATCGTGCAGCAGCTCGAGCTCCCAACAACAGTTCCTACGTGGGGCATAGGCCGAGGCAGGGGCAGAGCTCAGCCCCGGGTAGCAGTCCCAGAGGTGGAGCCTCATATTGAATATGATGAGGAGGTTCCAGTCCCAGCAGCTCCGGTGGGCCTAGCTCTGGTCCCAGGGGGTTCATGGTCACCCCAGATCTTCAGGATGCTTTGGTTAGACTGGCAGGCTTTGTGGATAGCGTCACTAGAGCGGGTTTGCTTCCAGTAGCACCAGCCACTTCTCAAGTTGGAGGAGGAGTTCAATCTCCTGCAATACGTACTCCGGACCAGGTAGCTCCCCAGGCTCATGTTCCAGTGGTTCAGCCAGTTGTGGCAGTTCAGCTAGGTATTGTGACACAGGCCGGCGATGGAG